>CAXKVY010004864.1:0-43445 GCA_964058915.1 Tetropium fuscum
TTAATGCCAATTGAGTAAGTACAGATTTAATTAAAACTTGAAACTATGAGTTAAACTTGGAAGACGGTATTTTCTTCATAAAATATTGTTTTGCCTTTTATTGTAACAGTTTACCAGTGAACGTGGATGAATTGTATTATTATACAGTGTGGAAAATGCTTAGTCATTTTTGGATGGTACAATACCTATAGAAACTATGTACAAAATATTAATAAAATATCTGGAAATTAAATTTAAAAAATGATGCTAGCAAAAGTTGTTGATATTAATTCAAATCCAAACTTAATTTTCCATTTAGAATTATCATCTAAACGTGAAAAATGTTTTGGTAAGACAGTAGTGACGATAATTTTTATGAGGTTAATAATAATTAATATTATTATTATTTTTAATAAGTACAATAATTATTGCCTTATTATATTTATTTTTTTTTTTTTTTTTTGGTGCTGGTAAGTCCCCCCTGGCCTCCGACTAGTCCAGAGAGTCCCTCCATCCTCGTTACTCAACGACCGCTCCCCACGTCCGCGGGGTAAGCAGTCATTGTGGTCGCAATTCGTGTGTCCTGAGTAGACGCAACGAGCCAAGTATGACGGCCTTCTGCATCTTCCCAGCGATGACTTCTGCCGATTGACGGCATGCTGGGATGGTTCTTAATTCTGAGAGCAATGATTGTCGCATACCTCCGAGAGAGCCAATAATAAGAACCACTATTTTAACAGAATAACCCGGGTACAGCCTGCGGAGTTCAGAGAGTAAATCTCGATATTTTGTCCGTTTCTCCTCCTCTTTTGAGACGATGTTCTTTTCGGCCGGAGCCGAAAACTCTATAACGAACATCGTCTTGAGTTGGTGGTCGAGGAGGACTATGTCAGGCTTGTTGGCTTGTATCCGCCTGACGGTGGGGAATGAATAGTTCCAGTATAACCGGGACCTCTCATTCCCCACAACGGACTCAATATCCCCCGGAGCATAGGGCAACACCGGTGTCTGATCTATACCGTACGAGTGCCGTAGGTGGAAATACAGCACTCGTAATGCCGCGTTATGTCGATGGATATAGGCAGAGACCGCATATGCTGGACAAGCTGACAGCAAATGCATAATGGTCTCTGGGGCCCGACGACATGCTCTGCAGCTGACGTCAGGCACTTCTATACCCATCACGCGGCTTCAGTAGACCAGGGTATTTAATACACCATCTTGGCAAGCTAATATAAAACCTTCGGTCTCTGACTTCAGCCCAGATGACCTCAAAAAAGCTAAAGGTCAGGGATCATATTTATTATATTTATTATATTTATTATATTTATTATATTTATTATATTTATTATATTTATTATATTTATTATATTTATTATATTTATTATATTTATTATATTTATTATATTTATTATATTTATTATATTTATTATATTTATTATATTTATTATATTTATTATATTTATTATATTTATTATATTTATTATATTTATTATATTTATTATATTTATTATATTTATTATATTTATTATATTTATTATATTTATTATATTTATTATATTTATTATATTTATTATATTTATTATATTTATTATATTTATTATATTTATTATATTTATTATATTTATTATATTTATTATATTTATTATATTTATTATATTTATTATATTTATTATATTTATTGTATTTATTATATTTATTATATTTATTATATTTATTATATTTATTATATTTATTATATTTATTATATTTATTATATTTATTATATTTATTATATTTATTATATTTATTATATTTATTATATTTATTGTATTTATTATATTTATTATATTTATTATATTTATTATATTTATTATATTTATTATATTTATTATATTTATTATATTTATTATATTTATTATATTTATTATATTTATTATATTTATTATATTTATTGTATTTGTTATATTTGTTATATTTATTATATATTTATATATTTGTATATTTTTTAGGTTGATTGGTATTTTCGGCTAAACAAATACATAGAAAACCAATTTTTGTTGCAGTCGACGTTTCGACTTTTATTAAATCCTCAGGACTAGAAATCAATACATAATATAAAAATTTTTGTCTAAAGTTATACTAATAATAAAAAACAGTTCATGTTTAATGTTTGCTAATGATTTGAAAATATTTAGGTCTGTTAAAGACTCATCAGATGCTACACTTCTTCAAAAAGATTTGAATAATTTGGACAACTGGTGTGACCTTAATGCCTTACATTTAAACATTAAAAAATGCCTCCAAATTACCTTCACGAGATTTGATGTTTCATTATAAATTAAATAATATGCTTTTAGAGGATGTTAAGCAAGTGAGGGACCTTGGTGTCATTTTTGATTGTAAGATGTCCTATTGTACACATATGGAAAATACTGTTGCGAAATCTTTAAAGATGCTCGAATTTGTCCATCGTAGTGGGGCTGAATTTTCGGTTCATAGCCTCAAAATAGTGTACTGTTCTTTAGTCAGATCAATTTTAGAATATTGTTGTATAATCTGGTGTCCGAAAGATAATATTCATATTAATTTAATTGAAAATGTACACAGGAAATTTTTAAGACAATGCGCATTTAAGTTGGGTTACCAAAGAGAACATTACACCTATGACCAAATTCTCAACAATCTCAATTTAATTTCATTGATACAGGCGCTTACAAATTGATTTACTTTTTCTTAATAAAATACTTACGGGTCACATTCAATCGTCTCAGCTTTTGAATCTAGTGAATCTTAATGTTACTGAAAGAAGAAATAGAAACAGAAATATTCCATATTCCTTTTTCTCATAGTAATTACGGACAGAACGAACCTATTTGCAGAATTTTATGCAATGCTAATTTAGTAAACAGTTAGATCTTTTTAATTGCTCCTGCCCATCATTCAAGATATCAGTAAAAAAATTCAAATAAAACTGCATTGCTTCATGAATGTCATGCTATCTGTTTTAGTTAATATTGATCGTTTTTTTTTATTATTGGTTGGTTATATTTTAGCTGTTAGATTTATTCATATTAAATACTAATTAGCTTTAAGTATTATAGACATTGTATGTTTTTTTGTACTAAAAGGGCTTGACCCGTCTATTAATAAATAAATAAATAAATAAATAATAGAATATAAAAATAAAATTTAGTTAAAAAAATTACTTCTTACTATCACCTGACCATATTATTTATTGCTTTTTCTAGATTCCAATATGCCGACCACACGGTATACTCGTTCAATTATTATTGAAATATCTATAATGCGTGCTAGTCTACAAGTGTTTCTTGCAACTATATAAAAAACTATAATCACAGTGAAGTACTTAGTTATTAAAAACGATTTAGAATATTAATATTTTATTTAGTCGATTAGATTTTATTAATTTTCCATATATTTGTTTGGCCAAAAATCCCATTCAACAAGCTTGCCTATGGCTGTTATAGTACTTATTAATAATAGTTATTATTACTATTATTAACCTCATGAAAATTTTACTACTAAACTAAACTACTACCTTACCAAAATATTTTTTACATTGAGATGAGAATATGCGGTTAAGCCCTTAGCATCTCATCTTCTGTTAATCGGCTTTGTTTTGTTAACGTAATTTTTCTCTTTGTCATTTAATTGAATAATCGTTTTTTTTGTAAATTCGTGGTTTACCTACACTTTCAGCACCATGAAAATTAAATTGGTAGAAATTCTTGAGTGTATGTTCTATTGAGGCTGTGGGGTTACTTTTTTTCATTGACGGCCTATGTATATTAATTTCATCATTTCGATGTTCGTTAACCCTTGTATAAAATATCTACCTGTCTGACCTATATATAACTTTCCAGATTTCTCTTGGAATTTTATACGCTATATTAGACTTCAGTTCTTTTGGTCTTTTGGCTTTGACTTTGGTAAAAACTATTAGTAAAAACTTTAGTAAAAACTATAGAAATATTTCGACAAAAACTGATATCACAAAAAGGCACTGCATGTGTTGGAGTATTAATATTTTAAATTCAAGTATGAATGATCAATGAAACAGGTTGTACACCACTCTGAAGATCCTCAATGAAGGTGAAAGAACTTGTACAACTTCTAAGTGGTTCGTTTCTGTGTGTATGTCCAGATATAGGACTGGTAAGTGTATATTCCTTATTATTCGTCTATTATTATTTCTATGCTTATTTCTCTATGTAATGAAATGCTACAAACCCAAGATTACGTTTCACAAGTATATATATATATATATATATATATATATATATATATATATATATATATATATATATATATATATATATATATATATATATATATATATATATATATATATATATACCGGGTACATCACGGTGAGTGGCCTATTAGACGATTCCGGGAAATCACATATATTTTGGAACTGAAAATTTGTACACAGGGGTTTTCAGGGGTGCTCTATTCAATGAAAATATTGCCGTGTATGTGCCACTTCTGGTTATACCGGAAGTCGACAACAACTTCCTTATTTTAAATGGCATGCTATATTTTTTATGCCAAATTCGAATTCTACTCGTTATTTTAAGGTAACTTTTAATACTATTCCCTATCCCTAAAACTAATAGTTTTTGAGATATTTCGATTTTAATAAAATCTTATGTGAAAACAACCCGTACATTAGAAATTAATAACTTTCGCTATGGTAACTTTCAAGAACCAATTTTTGTTCCGCATACTAAAAAGACATGGAGCCTAGGCATGTACAAATTACAAATGCTCCAAAATATACAGAGTGTCCAATAACTGATGTCAAACTTTTACTACTTCGATCTTCAATAAGTGTCTTATTTTAAATGGGACATACTGTATTTTATAATCCAATTCGCTTCATTTTTTCATTGCCTTTCGACCCATATGTAGTTTGCTATAGCTAAATTGGAAGGTTCTTGAGTTATTTAGAGATATTAAAAAATATTGTTTAAAATTAAAATTAAAATTAACATCGAGTGCAGTGTGCCATGGAAAACAATTATAGTTCAAAATCATAAAGTTCACATTCAAGTTGAAAACTTTAATAAAAGTTAGAAAATTATTACTGATCAGAAAATTAACAAACCTATTAAAAGTTAATTACCTATAATATCCTCGAAGAATATTACAATATGAGTGACAAAAGAGAAACACACCTTCTAAACTGGCAACTGCTCGAAATGTTGTCCATTAACGCTCAAACATTTTAATATTCGGGTCATAACACCACTAGTGGTTGCTGATCGAATTTCATATGCATCTAATTCTTCAAACGCCCTTCTTACTCTGATTTCCAATTATTCTCGTGAATTGACGGGCGTCTCATACACTTTGGTTTTCGTCTTTCCCCAAAGATAGAAATCAAGCTGGGTGAGATCCGGACTTCGAGCGGGACATATCCAAGGGCCTCGTCGTCCAATCCACCTATCTTCAAACATATTCTCTAGTATGTCTGATACTTCTCGTGTAGAGTGAGCAGGAGCTCCGTCGTGTTGATGCCAGCAACTTCCAAATTCTAATAGTGGTAAATTATCCAGAAAATCGGTAACTATTGTTCTTAGTATCTCCATATAACGCTGAGAAGTTAAGGTTCCATCGTAAATATGGTAATAAAACATATTGTCTTTTAATAGGCAATACACATTAAAACTAATTTTGTCCTGGAATCCGCTTTCCCTTATGGCGTGAGGGTTTTGATTTGCCCAAATATGACAGTTATGTCTATTAAATATTCCTTCACGAGAAAACTTCGATTCGTCCGTCCAGGAATTTTTTTTTAAGAAAGTCGTCTTCTTGAATGTGAGTTAATATCATTTCACAAAATTGAACTGTATTACCAGCATCTTCTAGATGCAGGGCTTGCACTTTAGTAAACTTAGAATTATGCATTTTGTGCTTCCACAAGATTCTTTCTATAGAGGAATAAGAAATACCTAATGTCATACACTGCAGTGTAAATAGAAGCTCGTGGGTATGCTTCGAAATAAGCCAAGACAGGTATTTCGTTATTTTCTTATTTTCATTTCCAGTGACTGGGCTAGGATTCATTTTAGTTGCTTTAAAAGTTCCAAATTCTAAGAAACTATTGTAAATTCTTCTAAACTTCTTTACGTTCATGGGTGGCAGATTAGGATGTAATTCGTTAAACCTTCTGCACGTTCTGCTAATCATTCTGTTACATTCTCCATGGATAAAATATAAGTTGAAATAATCTGCAGGTAACTAAGAAAATGTTTTTTTTAAAAGGTGGAACTTCCTTAGCAACAAATAACAAGCAAAAAGGAAGTTGAGCTATAACATTCTGGAGAGAGCCACGCATTTCAGTTTTGTAGAGAAAATTAAGTAAAAGTTAAGTTAAAATTAAATTAATTGCTATAAATTCAAGCTGAGTATACATAAGTTATGTTACATATGGTTTTGGAGTAGTGCAACTCATAAGATATGTGTTTTCTTCGAGTTCGTAAGATAAATGTAAAGAAGCTTGGTATCTTCCCAGCCATATAAAGCCATATGTAACAACGAGGAAGGAGGATAAGGACAAGTTACATATGAAGTCAAGAAATAGTTTCGAGTGAGTGAAAATTGGGGAAAATAACAAACCACAGCAAGCAGAGTCAACAGTATCCAGCCAGCACTCCTACATCAGTGCAACGGATCGCCGCTAGATGATACCACGCCAGAGTGTCATAAGAGGATTAACTCTGTTAAATGCAATTTCAGTTAAGGCGTTAAGGCTTCTTGTTTATAGAGGACTCAGTCCCATATTAATAGTATAAGTTTTCGTAGGTATAGGTAATAAGGTTATAAATTTTTCATGAATTTCTCCAATAATTATAAAATAAACATCATATATGCAAATATTAAAATCTTCTTTCTTATTCTGAAAATTTCAGCTTACAATATAATTGCCACATATATATAAAGCATCACATAAATTTTATCCTTGAGATTCATAGAGTTAAAATTTTCAATATATGAAATAATTAATATATGTATAATACGATATATGACAAATGTATGTATGTATATCCTTTTTGAACAATAGATGTTGTAAGATTGTTTGTCATGCAGGGTCTTTTCTTACTGTTAGGATAAAAGCTTACTTCATCGATCAATGAAAATAATCGTCGGCTTGTTTATCTTCGACATCAGTTTAACGTTTACTTTTAACGCTGTTATCTGCTTAATTTCAGACTCCTAAAAAATACGAGGTAAGAAATTGACACCTCTGAGACCCGTATTTTAATTAATGATTCTTCTTTAAATAATGATTCTTCTTTCCCAAGTTTTAAATATCACGCATACAACACCTTCATTAATTACGGATCGTTGCCTCTCCCTCCCCGCACAGTCTGCGTCCACGTGCTTCGGCATTAGCGCCGTTTTAGCCCTAGCTAATTTAATTACTCACATTTTTAACTTGTGCTTTGTTAGTTTAGCATTTTTGCTCGGTCGGAAAACTTCGAAAAAGTCGCAATTAAAGCCCTCTTAGACTTAAACACTTGGAACCTTCCACATGGGTTAATTAAAATTTGTAAAGAAAATCTACACGGTATATGGAAATGCGAGTTTGCGGGGTAAAGGCTTAGGAATACGGCGCTGTCAAAGGCTAATGAGACGATTTTTATTTTTATTGTCGGGTGTTATGGCTTTACGAACTTTCTTAAAGCGTGGTAATTAGCTCGCCCAATTTTAGTTAGAACGTGCGACAAGGAAAAGTTGCAATTTTGATTAATGCTATGATAATTTTTGGAATAATATGGAATACCAAAACTGTCTTTTATTTATAATAAATTATAATACATTATGTTATTTTTAAATTAAAAGATATCCCTTGACAAAAAAAATTATTTAACATGTGTTAAAAAACTTTAGAGGAAAAACTTTAGAGGACAGAGAACTACAAAATAATATCATTTTTTATTGTAAACTATATTCGAAAAATGCTTCGTTACAAAGGTATAAGGTGTCAAATTTATTATCAAAAGTTCCAAATTTATAAATATTTTTAAAACTATTTTAGATATTAAAATGATATTTGGAACCTTTGAATAGGTAATCTAGATACATATTTTTACGTAAAAAATGTTATTTTTCTTCCACCAGTGGCGTGCGTTTGCCAGTAAAAAATTAAATTATCTAATGATTTCTGAAAAACAATTACGTAAACAAAATCGAAAATGAGAAATTTAATTACTGGCTTTCAACAACAATAACAAAAAGAAAGAAAATTAAGGGTAATCACAAAAATTGCTCGAAATATAGTCCACTCACCTCAATACATTTTCGACATCTTCTCACTAACGCATTTCTTGCAGCAGATACCTCATGCGGATTTCGCCGCATATCATTGCAGGCTTGCTGAATTCTCAAAATTAAATCTTCCCTTGTTAATACGGGATTAGCGTAGACTTTATCTTTAATAGTGCCCCAAACGTAAAAGTTTAGCGGATTATGATCCGGTGACGTGAATGACCAGGCCACTGGTCCAATACCATTAATCACGTCATTATTCATGTCATTTCTCCCTAGCCGGCCAATGAATCGTTGAGGAAAATTATTGGTATTGAGCCATTCTCTTACAGCTAGTCCAAAATGCGGGGGAGCTCCATCTAGTTGTATCCAACTCTCATACCTTAAATTAATGGGTAAATCCTCTAGGTAGTCCTGCAGATTATTGTTGTCCGAGTTCAACCTTGGAGGTAGGAAATGTGGACCACAAACATTACCATCAATAACGCCCAACCAAACATTTATGGAAAATTCATTTTGAAATGATCTTGGCCGAATTTCTCGAGTATTCTGATGTGCCCAAATATGGATATTATGGTAATTTATTACCCCACGTCTGGTAAAAGAGGACTCGTCCGTCCAAAGAATCATGTAAAAAGTCAGGATTTTCTTCCGTCCAGTTTCTTCTTCCAAAGCCACTGGCAAAATCTTATTCATTTTTCAGCATCACCAGGGTGCAAATCCTGAACAGGCTGTAGGTGATACGCATGTCTGTGGTCATCGTGTAGTGTTCGTAATATTTTAGACTTAGGGATGTGAAGGTGAAGAGCTGCCTTCCGAGAGCTCAGCCTCGGATTGTTATCAAAAGTACGTAGATACGATTATTCTGAATATTATATCGACGGTGTCTGTTCCGTTCGTTATTAACACGCAGGCCAAAGTTACGAAAATTCTGTTCTGATGACAACGCGAGCATCTGAAACTCTTCTATTTGGATAGCGTCTATGATATTCATGAACTGCCGCTACTGCATTTCCATCACAAAATCCGTAGCAAAAATGAATATCTGCGTACTCGTTGTTAGAAAAAAGCATTTTTCAGATAAATGCTTACACAACACTCTAATAACAATGTTAACAATAACTCTAAATTAAATTACCTGACACAATGCAATTAACTGTCATTAGAAAATGCAAAAACACTGACAGTAGTAGTGTTTTTTGTTTCATGGCCTCCTACGAACGAGAGATTAAAATTTGTTTGAATTCCAGTGCTTAAAGAATTTAAATTTTTTACTGGAAAATGGTGTGTCAAACGAAAAAAGTAAGAAGTCTTTTTCTACTGTAAATTGAACAAGGATTCTAGAAATTGTTTTTATTTATAAAAAAACATTGGCGTACCATTTTTTTCATTAAAATTTCCCGGAGATCTGTCCATACGCACGCCACTGGTGGAAGAAAAATCATATTTTTTACCTAAAAATATGTATCTAGATTACCTATTCAAAGGTTCCACATTTCATTTAAATATCTAAAATTGTTTTAAAAATATTATTAAATTTGTAACTTTTGATAAAAATTTTGACACCGTATAAATACAAACTGATATTATTTTGTGATTCTCTGTCTGCCTCTAAAGTTTCCGCTTTTGAAAGTGAACCACCCTGTATATATATATAATATATATATATATATATATATATATATATATATATATATATATATATATATATATATATATATATATATATATATATATATATATATATATATATATATATATATATATATATATATATATTATATATATATATATATATATATATATTATATATATATATATATATATATTATATATATATATATATATATATATATATATATATATATATATATATATATATATATATATATATATATATATATATATATATATATATATATACCCTTGCAGACCTCACAGATCCAGGAAACTCCGTTTCGAAACAGGCCGTCACTACTGTTTCAAAGGGATTCGTTCTAAGATGGTCTAGGAAGAGGTTGTCTTGCTCCACAGTGCTTATTTTAGGACGCCCTCCGCCGTGGACGTAGCGAACGTTTCCTACTGCATTCCATTTTTGTTTGAGTTTGAATTTACAACTCTTACTCACATTTAGCTCATCTGCAACTGCCTGTAATGACCAATCATTTTCAAGCAATGTAACAGCTCGCATTTTTTCAGGTTCAGTTAACCGCGGCATTTTAAAACTTGAAAACTAATAAAGTGGTTTGTAAGTTACGGCGTTAATTACTGACATTTGTTTGAAGTTTCAAATAAGTGTCAAAATGAAATATAAAAAGATCACATTACAATATCATAAAAAATCGTGCACTTTCAAATGGCCGCCAGCGTACCTATT
This sequence comes from Tetropium fuscum, assembly GCA_964058915.1. Lineage (NCBI taxonomy): Eukaryota > Metazoa > Arthropoda > Insecta > Coleoptera > Cerambycidae > Tetropium > Tetropium fuscum. The sequence continues at coordinate 10,637 of CAXKVY010004864.1, forward strand.
ATATAAATATTATATAAAGTTTACATTTTTTAAATATTAATAAATCCATGTTCAGTTCACAATTTTTTTCCACTTTCGGGATATTATTAGCAAATTAAAAATTACTGCCCACGAATTTTTTTGAGGGGGATTACAATTCGAACATTTAATTTAAGCCATTTGACACTTGACACAAAATGCAAAAATTTGGATTTTTAGAGATTACCTGGGGCGGCAATGAAACATTTGCTTCCAGCGGCGTATGCGGCTAATCCGGCCCTGCGAATATAGCCCTTATATTAAAACAGTGACCCTTAACATGTAAGAAACATAGACACCGTAGCAGAAACAGACTAGATTAAGGAGCGATTTAAAAAATGGGTAACAAAAAGAAATTATAAGAGCCAGTGAGAGTGTCAGCCTTTCTGTCAGGTCCATAGCGGGCCGTCATTCTCTAGTTATAACAGCAACAAACAGCTGATCGGAGTGAAAGAGGGCAGGGAGTCATTGCTATCCGACGTTCTTCGGTTGTCTTCCAGGCCACGGCCGGCGGAGGGAAATCACGTAGGCCGGTGACACAGCAACCACACCTAATGGGGGTCGTTAGTGCGACGTTTTTCAGCTTGTCCGGCCGCGCGGGACCACGAACGCCGGTAATTACGTCGCGTTCTCCAATTAGGCCAATCTCCGAGACGCACGCCCGCGATTATTAACGGACTATAATTACACCCTTAATGATCCCCCAACGCACCGCCATGTTTTTCCACTCACAACCCTACCGCTTTCGGAGCAAGGGATATTACTTTTTCCACGACGGTGCGGAAAGTACGGGTGGGGAATTTAAATATAAAATAACGGGACAGACGCAGTGGCAAGTGTAAAAAATGCTTGTTTCCTTTATTAAAAACTAACGAGGCGTGGAATTCGAGACACAATAATTATCTGTAAACAATGCAAAATTAGCGACTAATACATACAATTTAGATGCATTTGTGCGATTGTATATTTCGTGCACAAAGCATATAATCATAAAATTATCTTATCAAATAGCGTAGGTACATTATTTGACAGTTCGATAATTTCACACGTAATATGAGCAGTGTTATGTCCCAGATATATATAATAGTAATATTGATCAATATATAATATATTTATATATCAATATATTTATTACAAAATACAAAATTGACTACAAGATTTATTATAAAATACACTGCTGGCCAATAGGTTGGAATAATTCAAATTTTTAGGGTAAGTTTCGATACATATATCTTCTGAACGATATGGAATATCAAAATACGGATTTCAGGACGTTTTTGGAAATTTCATCGACAAAAACTGGTCTGAATATCAATTTTCCATTATGCTCAAAAAAGGAATATACGGGGGTGTAAACTAAACCCCTAAAAAAATCAAAATTTCATTCTTACCGAGAATTTAGGAAAACCAAAATCGAGTTAAATTTTTTATACCGGGGTAATCTATGGACCAATTCGAAAAAACAAATTTGGCCGATTTTTGATATCTCGCTTATTTTTGAATATACGGCGTTTTTATTGAAATTAGGACAATTTTTTGGAAATGTATCTCTTACTTTTTAAAAACAAAGTAAGTAATGGATTTTTTTCTTATTTTCAAGTAAGCTTACATGCCTCTAGCTGCCTCAGTAGCTAGAATTGACATTTCTTATACAGGGTGCCTGCGAAAACATTTAATAAGCATGTGTCACGAAAAATATGTATATTTAAATAAACTGTGTGCAGAACCCTGTATGATTAAAATGAACGATAATTTTAAAATTTTAAAACTGTGAAGGGAAACCTTAGAAAAATATCTCGAAACGGTTTTGACTTGATTGTTACAATACTTAGCCCACCAGCTAATCGTTACTACCGCAAGTTTTTTAAATGTTTTATATAGGGATTTACCGTGTAATTACAACGAAACTGTAAATTATGATAATACTCATCCGATCAAGAAAAATAAAAAACCGTTTCGAGATATTTTTCTAAGGTTTCCCTTCACAGTTTTAAAATTTTAAAATTATCGTTCATTTTAATCATACAGGGTTCTGCACACAGTTTATTTAAATATACAGATTTTTCGTGACACATGCTTATTAAATGTTTTCGCAGGCACCCTGTATAAGAAATGTCAATTCTAGCTACTGAGGCAGCTAGAGGCATGTAAGCTTACTTGAAAATAAGAAAAAAATCCATTACTTACTTTGTTTTTAAAAAGTAAGAGATACATTTCCAAAAAATTGTCCTAATTTCAATAAAAACGCCGTATATTCAAAAATAAGCGAGATATCAAAAATCGGCCAAATTTTGTTTTTTCGAATTGGTCCATAGATTACCCCGGTATAAAAAATTTAACTCGATTTTGGTTTTCCTAAATTCTCGGTAAGAATGAAATTACGATTTTTTTAGGGGTTTAGTTTACACCCCCGTATATTCCTTTTTTGAGCATAATGGAAAATTGATATTCAGACCAGTTTTTGTCGATGAAATTTCCAAAAACGTCCTGAAATCCGTATTTTGATATTCCATATCGTTCAGAAGATATATGTATCGAAACTTACCCTAAAAATTTGAATTATTCCAACCTATTGGCCAGCAGTGTATTTATTACAAAATACAAAATTGACTACAAGATTTATTATAAAATATATCAATATATTTATCAAGACGTTTTGAGTGATGCCACTGACTAAAACTCGCACTTTATGCTGGTTGTTCCAAAAAATTTACCGTTTCCCGACAGCCTTACATATTGGAAAAGAAAAATAGTTGGATTCAAGCTGTGAAGCGAGACGTTTAGGGAAATATAATCGTGTCGTTTATCTCAAGAAATTAAGTTAAGAAAATAGGAAAAAATTGCAAAAGCTGTGGGATCCGAAGACGCAACCCTCGGTACCCGAAGCACACGCTTTACTACTGATCTAGCAGCGGTTTAGTAAACTTTCGTTGATCTAATTATATAGTTGGATTCGATATTCATCTTCGGAAATTCACCTATTATTTAAATTTGGAATTCATTACAGATAATGTTTTAACTACTGAAATCTTTTACTTCATCGTACTATATATGTCGATCTGACAGAAGTTTCGCTGAAATAGGACTAACCAAAGGTGGATGAGTTATCTTAGCCATAAATAGTAAATTCTCAGTACACCCTATAGATCTGAATTTTATTACCGATAATGATTTATCAAATATTGATGTAGTCGGAACCAAAATTAGTATAAATCACTATTCATTTTATGTATTTCTACTATATTTCTACTCCAAACACCAACAATAACTGTTACAACTCTTTGTTTGACATTATTAGTTCATTAGATTACCTTTATGGTAGTGATGCATTAATCTTAGGCGATTTTAATATTCCCGAGTATTCTAATTATCTTCCAAATCACGTTCCTAATGATAGTGTGTTACCACTGATTAATTTTCTGGATTTTAAGCAGCTTAATTTTAATTATAATGTGTGTCAGAGGATACTTGATTTGGTATTGTCAAACAGAAACTACGCTGTGGAAAGAGCATCGGATATACTTATTAACGAAGACAGTTATCATCCCGCTATTGTCGTTTACTTCGAATTACATATGGAGGTATAAAACAACATGCAAAAGATTGACAATATATTTTATAATTTTAGAAAGGCTGACTTTAAGGGCTTATATGAAAGTTTAATCCATATTGACTGGAACTTTTTAAATAATTTTAGCGATGTCGATAGTTCTTGCGACGCTTTTTATTCTGCACTCTATAAACATTTTGATATTTTTGTGCCTAAAACCAGAACTCATAGACGCATTTATCCCCCTTGGTTTAATGCTATGTGACGCTCTCTTTCTCTTGGCGGTTCGGTGCCTAGTTTTACCTCGAGCGCCACTGTCTGTTTATAGTGCAGACAGACCACTTTTCCCTACGGGCGCTGTGGTTCCGTAGGGCCTTGGATAGCTGAGTGGAGACGGTGCGGAGCACCAGGGGTCACGTGTTCCACAGATAGGCCTTTGATTACCCTATCTTAAAGAATACACAGATGAACGGTTACAACAGGTTTATTCATCAGTCTAGGTTCAACAGGTTTATATACAGATCAGGTATAGGTGCTTCAGTCGGCGGTTTACAATGTTCAATTGTAAATTCAAAGCATGGAAAATCTATAAACGATAGATTGACCCTGACGAGGACGCCTTACTTGAATTTCAGTTTCTGAGGCAAAAAAACTAAAAACAATCTAAATGAGTCATATAAAGGATATTGCAACAGTATAGAACAAAACTTACGTAATAATCCCAAAAAATTGTGGCAATTCGTTAACAACATGAGAAACAACAATACCATGCCTAATACTTCCTGAATTTACTAACAACGTCTTAACGGATAGCTTACAATTAAAACAATTTAGTGAAATTGAAGTCCTTAATAGTCTTAAAACATTTAAACCTAAAGGCGCTGTTGGTCCGAATAAAATACCTGCTTTTTTTCCGAGAGGTTGCGCATGTCTTCTCTCTAAACTATTCCTATTAATACCTGTACTTCCATCCATCATCCTGGAAACTCCCTAAAATAATACCTATATTAAAAAAAGGTGAAAAAATCAAATTGAAAATCATAGACCAATAACTACCATTAATAACTTTGCTAAGTGTCTTGAAATGCTGCTTCATAACTTTCTTTTCTTTCATAACAGAAATAAAATAATACCACAACAGCACGGTTTTATGAAAGGCAGGTACTAATTTATTCTGTATAACTCAATAAATAGCTGATGCTTTTGATTCTTGTCAATAGGTAGACGTACGGATATATACGGATTTCTCTAATGCGTTTGACAGACTGAATCACGTTACTTTACTTAATAAATTACATAAATCTGGTCTATCAAGAAATTTGACATGCTTCCTCAAATCTTACCTCGCAGAGCGAAAACAATTTGTTCACTTATAGTTATGGTTAAAAATCTGTTATAATATCGGTCACTTCAGGGGTTCCTCAAGGATCCATATTAGGACTATTACTTTTTAATGTATATATTAATGATATCTTAAATGACATTGAGGCGAATTGCTTACTTTATGCGGACGATATGAAAATATACAGTACCATTACAAGTCCTGATGATTGTAATAAACTACAGTTAGCATTAAACAAAATTAATATTTGGTGTTCGCGGAACAATCTTCCATTCCATTAAATCCTACTAAATGTAATGTTATGTCCTTTTCTCTTAGAACCGATGTATTCAAATATGATTATTTGATTGATGAAGTAATTCTACAGATACCATCCCTGACCTTGGCATAATTTTCGATCCCAACCTATCATTTTCAGCCCATGTAAATGATATAGTAGCTAAAAGCTTCAGATATCTAGGTTTTGTGATACGAAATACTCGTGTGTTGCAAAATTTAAATATTATCAAATTATTATACTCGGCTCTTGTCAGACCTCACGCTGAATATGCCTCCATTACGTGGTGTCCCCATTTCAACACTCATATTACAACTTAGAGAGGATCCAAAGACGTTTTCTAAAATATCTTAGTTACAGGGCAAATAATACTTATCCATTGATTGGATTTTCGCAGGAGGAATTACTTTCAAGACATTCATTTGAATCATTAGAAAATCGCCGCATTATTCATCAGTTAGTTTTCCTCAGAAAACTAATAACAAATGACATTGATTGTGAAAATATACTCGCTCAACAAATTTTTTTTGTTTCTCGTATATCTGCACGACAATCTGTTACATTTTATCTCCCCACGCTTCGTATCAACGTAATGAAGTTTTCGCCGCTGCAACAAATGTGCCATAATTATAATTTATTACAAAATAAATTTGATTTGTTCAACTGCAATGTGGCCTTGATAAAAAAATTTAAATTGTAAATGGTTTTTACTTAGTATTTCTGTTTGTTAATTTATATTATCATTTGTCTATAGGAAAATGTGTATTTATGTTATTGTGATATTTTCTTTTTTGTTTTGTTTGTATTCTTGTATGTATTTTACCCATTCAATAATTGGCGTTTACTGTGGAATGGTATATGTTAAATAAATAAATAAATAAATAATATACGTGTATAGAACGATCAACTGGTATCTTACCTTGCTGAACAATAAAATATTATACGTTTTTATCACTTTGTTTAAACATAATTTATGAATAACGCGACAATTGCCATAAGTACTCGTGGGGTATATGCGATCCAATAGGGCACTAACCTGCCGCCAGGCGACGCCACTAGGCGTTCTGCACCGGAGATATGGAGAGGGGAGAAAACAAGTGACAAGATGCGCGAACTGCCTGGTAACGGGGCCGCCATTTTGAGGTTGATTGTCAAATTAGCAGTTTCTGTGATTTGTTTACGTTGTATTCGTGTGATAGTATCATAACCCCAGAAATAAAATAATTGATTTTGTCTGTTTAATTATTGATTTTTACACGTTTCCGATATATCTTGTGCTGCTGTGAAGAGTGTTCAAATTGGTGACTGTTACCAACGGAAAATATATTTGTTTTAAATCTAACCAGTTATTCTTGCAGATTTCCTTGAAACAAAGATTTGCAAGAAGAACGGCTAAAAGTAAGTACTGTGTATTGATAAAGAACAGCGGGTCTGGTAAAAAAATATGCAGGTATATTTTATGTTTTTTAAGTATAATGAAGTTGTCCACACATACGTAGTTAACTCAAGTATAAGTAGTTACCATACGTAGCTGAACCACACATTGACTCTTGAAGCATTGCTTTACTAGTTGTACCTTCTGTATTTAAGGCGAACTAAATAAATACATACTATGACATAAACCAGCAGATGTAACGCCCAATTTTAAGGATGGTATACAGTTGGGCTATAGTGTTCCTCGACCAGAGTTTACAACAAAATCATTTTATCCTTAAAATGTTCAGAATGAACCAGTTTATTTTTTTACTAGGCCCACTATTCTTGATCAATACACAGTACTTATTTTTAGCCATTCTTCTTACCAACTTTGTTTCTAGGAAATCTGCAAGAATAATTGACGGGGAGCCAGAGCCGAAAAATTTCTCTGAATTTACTAAATCTGGTTTTATGGTAGTTGGTTACAGTAATCTTAGACATCAAAGTTTCATGTGACATCCCTTTGGGTTAAGGAGGAATCACCCCACAACACAACCATCAAACAACGGATATCCCATCAAAGGAAAAGTCTCGAGCTATCGAGAGATTTGAGCGGGGTGCACGTAGACGCTTGTGAGCCAAACTAGATTCAGAAACAGCATTGATTCCATATGTAGTTCCCATACCCTATAAATGATATTATTTAAAAGGGTTAATAACAATAGGTGTTACTCGGCTGTATTAGTCATGTGTCTGTGCGCAACAAAATATTACAGCGAAGCCCAATTACCTTTGAGAAAACTATTTTAAAATACACTCAAAGGTGCCCTTAATTAGAGTTTTAGTGGCTACATTTGTGTTACCGAAGTTCTAATGCACAGTCGGGGAGCAATTAACTATGCCTTTTCAGCTAGGATGGTGGCCGGGTTATTATTTTAATCTTTAATATGGAAACTCTATTGGAACCCCGGGAAAGTACAAGCGCACTCAGAACTTTGGCGACGTTAAATACGAGGTATTTACATCGCAAATTTTGATATGGTAACGGGCGTAGAGGGTGGTTTAATTTAGACCTTAAATATTAATGTAATATTTAGAAGTTTATATATTTATTGAATTTAATTTAAGTCTTTTTCTATTTTGGTATTGCTTTTGTTTGGTTTTTGATTTTGATTCAGCTGAAGTAGTTTCCACAAACAGCAAACCACTACACTCGACACGCGAGTTTCGAGTTTCGCTAACTATACTAGCATCATCGGAATATCATTAGAACTAAAGTTTAATTACTATCACGATTGGATAAACCATGACCTACTAACCAATAAAGATGGCTATTCGGGATACGCCTTTTGTCGCTGTCCGTGCTATGTTTAAATTTATAGCGTTTAAGGTACGTTATTCAACATTAGACTTCCTAGTTCTTCCATATTTAAGATCCAACTTATTTTTTTTACATTTCTTACACCTAATTTCGTAAATCCCCAACCTCACATGTATACTGAAGAACATGAAGAACATAAAGCATATCACACTATATACCCAGCAAATGCAGCCAAAGGTGGCAGTGCCATCGTAATTAAGGATTCAATTAAGCATCATCAAGAAACGGGGTATAAAACCGAACAGTTTCAAGCTGCCTCTGTAAAGGTAGAAACCAAAACTTATGAGGTCATTGTCTCTGAAGTTTACTGTCCACCTAGACATGCTCTCAAAAAAGAACAACATGTAGACTTTCTAAATAGTCACGGACATAGATTCATCATAGGTGGCGATTTCAATGCCAAATATGTCCAATGGGGATCTAGGTTAACGAATACAAAACGAAAAGAACTTCTACAAGCAGCCAATCAACTAAAGTGCGGAACATTATCAACTGGCAAGCCAACATATTGGCCTACAGACCCCAACAAAATCCCAGATCTAATTGATTTTTTCATAACTCGAAATGTATCAGTAAACTATATACATGTGGGAGAAGCTTGGAATTTGAACTCTGACCATTCTCTAACTAACAGATTGGAAAAGCTTCAGATTAAAAATTGAAGAAAGTATCAATTTGTCAGTGCCTCTAAAAAATGAAGCACAACTAGATGATGAAGCAGAATCATTAGTTAATGTCATCCAACAATCTGCATGGGGTAATACTCCAGATATTATTCCAAGAATTAAAGGTAACAACTATCTCAAAGAAATCAGAGCTCTAATTTTTGGGAAAAGGCTCAGAAGAATCTGGCATCAAAAGAGATCACCAGCCGATAAAACTATATTAAATAAGGCCACACAGCCACTCAAAAGAGAGATTAAAAAATCAAACATAAGTGTATTACTGACTATCGTGGACTATCAACTGACTATTCACTTTGGAGAGCTACCAAGAGGCTAAAGAGACCAATACAGCAGAACTCACCAATTAAAAATACAGATGGTACGTGGGCAAAAAGTAATATGCAAAAAGTAATATACAAAAGTTAACAGGTACGCTGAATATCTTGAGGAGACTTTGCAGCTGAATGAAGGAAAACACGACTGGGAGAATCTTACCCAGGAAGAAGAATCAGACCTGCTACCCCGAAAAAAATAAAAAAAGAAATTAAAGAAAACATTAACCCGAAAAAAGCCCCATGATTTGACCTAATTACGGGGGAAATTCGAATACATCTCCCACGTAAAGCCATTGTAAAATTGACCTAACTTATTAATGCATCTTTTAGATTAAAATATGTACCGCAGACATGGAAAGTAGCAGTAATGATGATGATCCTGAAACCCGGAAAACCACCAAATGAAGCTTCGTCCTACAGGCCAATCTCCTTGCTTCCTGTAATATCAAAACTGGGAGTGTATTAGAGCCAGTCGTTTATCTACTATACACCAGTGATATTCCTAAATTAGAGTATGACACGATAGCCAGAGTTTTTCTGATGGGCAAAGATCACCAAGAAGCGGCAATAAATCTGCAAATATCAGTTAACAAAATCAACACCTCGACTAAGCAATGGAGAATCAAACTAAATGAGAGTAAATCTGTCCATGATAATTTCACAAACAAAAGAGACCGACATATTCCTGTTACATAAACATAAGCAATATCCAAGTACCATAATATGCTGATACAGCAAAATATATGGGTATAACACTGTACGCTAAGAGCTGGAGAGCTCATGTCAAAAAAAAGGGAGAATTAGATATCTGATTTAAAAAAATGTATTGGTTGCTTGGACGAAATTCCACGCTGTCAATATATAACAAAGTACTTTTCTACAAACAAATTCTCAAGCCCGTATGGACATATGGCATCCAGTTGTGGGGTTGTGCCAGTGAGAGCAATCTAGATATTATCCAGCGATTCCAAAACAAAGTATTAAGGAGCATTGTTATTTCCCCCTGGCATTGCATAAATAGTGACCTCCATAGGGACATAGGAATGGACACCTTTAACAAGACCATCAGCGAATTCATCGTCAGTCACGAACAGCGACTTCATCGTCACGTCAGTGTCGAAGCCATCCAGCTCCTCGACAATACAAACCAGATTAGAAGACTCAAGAGGATCAAACCCTTCGAGCTAGTATAATTTTGTGTTAGTGCAAAAGCAGAGAACAGTGCCAGTGTACACATTAATATTGGTGTAATTAAGCATGAGAAAATATAAGGAACACTAGTGTGTAAGTCCTAAGATATAAGTTTTGTAGCAGTAGTAAATTAAGTTAGAAAAATATTGCCCATTGATCTAAGTTCAGATCAGATTGTAATTACAGTAAATACCATTGGTGTTTGTATAACAAAAAAACAAGTATACTGAATTTGTACTAAAAGTTATCCGATATCTTTAAAAATTATAGTAAACCCATAACAAATAAGAGAGTTCGCTCTAATGCTTTCCGTTATAAAGTAGTTATATAACCAGAGGCACGTTATGGCACGCGAGGGAGTGCGAGTGAGTCGCACTCCCTCGCTATGATAATCAACTTAACTAGGATAACTATAACGCTATGCACTAGATGTCGCTGACTATTGAAGTTGCTACCTATAGATACAGTGACTATATTGTATTTAGTCACTGTACCTGTATAATGCTAGCAACACGCTCTCCTGGCTACGCTACCAATCGCATTGCAAACGTCTAATGCACTGGTGAATTAAATACTTGAAGCATACGAAATTGCATCTACTGTCTAGGGAACGGAGTGCTTTGGCGCGCATTATGTTTCCTAGTTGACCACCGTAACCGGTACTTATAGGCACAGTATAGGCAACGTAGATAATTTTCCTCGCGGTCAAGGCAATCGAATATTTCCCTAAGGAAATTATCGAATATCGCCCGTTCCTAAAGCAGAGACCCTAAATACGGAAAACATTCATGAAATCGTGATTTCATTGGTTGTCAATAGGAGAATGCGTCTTTGTTATTGATACACTTTAATCATGTGACAGATGAGGGCGATTCGCGGAAATATATTGCGTTGCCATGGTAACCAAACAATTATCAAGCTTCTGATTGGTTAGATATGCTGGTGTGGAATTTTCTGTATAACAGCAGACCTTGCCTTTACTTTATTTTTTCATAATCGACTGGAGCTTCTTGACCCCCGTGTTTACTTATATTACTTAAATAATTAAAAATCGGCTAATCCCTTAAGTCGCGGCAAAAAATAAGTCGCCGCGGGGCCGGGTAAGTGAAAAGTTGATGACGGGGAGTTAATGGCTTTATAGGCAGTAATTTATTCGAAAAACTTTCATACAACTTTATTCAGGTTAAAGAAGGCAAGGAATCTCAAACACGGAAAACTAAACAAAAGCTACGAAAACGGGTGGGGCTTCAGAAACAGGGTGTCAGTTGATTTTGGCGCAGCTACGTGAGCGTCCTATAAATCCAGAATATAGTAGAAAAAATATAAGTATTGATGATAAACTATAAATGGAATAAACATTTGCTCTATATTTTCTTAGATATTGTTGCTTTTGGAAACAGCTTGTCGCGAAAAACCACCTAACCTAATATCTCGAAAAACTAGAAAGAGCCGTCTTTTAAAAAACTGTGTGTATACTTGTTGTTGTATATTTGTTATTTTCATACTTTCTACAAGCAAACCCAATATATCTTCTATCTATCACTGAACAAGACTATTCTAGAGCGGTGAAAAAACTTTAAAATAAATGGACATCAGGGACTAAAAATATACCGAGTTTTGTTGTAAAAGACTGTTCCAGTTGTAAAAGATTGTTGAAAAAGTTCTAAATCCACCGTTTCAAAAACATTGTAGCGTTTTCATGAAACTGGAGTCGATCTGTAACACGACCGACTAAAAAGTGAGACTAAAGACTAGGGCTTTACAAATGAAGAAAATTATTTGAACTATGAGTCGATATTCCATTCAAAAAATTTCAAATGAAAAAATTACATCCATATAAAATTCATTTGTTACAAGAATTGAGTGAAGACGATTACGATTATGATCGTAAGATCGAGTTATTATGGATAAATTAAATAAATATGTCAACTTTGTCATCCACATATTGTTTTCTGACGAATCCACATTTTGTTTAAACGGATACGTAAACCGACACAACTGTAGGTATTGGTCAGACCAGAATCCACATTTGATGGAGAAGGTTCCCACCCAACGACCACAGAAAGTAAATTTTGGTGGACACGTCATAGGCCCCTATTTTATAAACAATAATTTGACCTCTGAACGATATTTATTACTTTTGCAAGAGCATATTATTCCCGAACAATAACAATCCCAGTTTACCGCCAGAACAAACATGATGGGGCCCCTCCACATTTTGGACGGAAAGGAGTAATTGTATGGCCAACTGGGTCTTCCGATATGACCCCTGATATTTTTTGTTGGGTCACAAAAAAAATGTAATCTACGAAAATAGGCCGCAAAACATCAAAGAATTGCAGGAAAGGATAAGGCATGATATTTCCACTATTTCTCCCAACGCCCTTTTAGATTCACTACAAAATTTTTGTTCAGCGAATTAATTATTATTAGGTAGTTAATGGTGAACAATGAGCACCTTATAAATTAGAATTCCAAAGGAAATATTTGTTGTTTGAAATATTTTCTCATTTTTTATGCTGTCATAACTATTGTTTCTTTAAAATTTAAAATATCCAAGACATTCATCAAATAATACATTTTCTCATCTCATGCATTTTTATCAACCTTGAACAATTATGCTTTTCTATTTGCTGTAAAAAACTAATGTTAAACTTAAATGATGTCCATATCCTCTCCCTTGTGTTATTTTCAAAATAAATATCCATAATTTAACGCCTTTTTCTATTATAAATTTAAGAGTAGTAAAAAGTTAATTTCACAGTTCGATATCGCTTTAGGTACATTTAAGTTTAGGTCCATGATGTGCTATACGAATTTTGTTTAGAATTTAGAGAATAATTGAGATGTGAAGTGATATATGAGGTGTTCCATTAAAAGAAGCAACTCTGTTTCGTCATGACTTTTTGACTGATCCTGTATATCTAATTTTCTTTCGTGCAGTAGATTTTTTGAACCCTAAAAATTGTTAGTCATGATGTTTCTATATCTATCTTACTTTAGGAGATAATCGATTGTTTGCCTATACGAGGGTGTATCAAATTTAAACGGAATTGATTTTTTTTTCAATTACTGAGGGGTTCAAGATCTAAAAGGAGTTGATGCGCCACTGGCCTGTACTGTTAGGGAGAGGGGAGAACTAACTGCAATTCGCTCGAGTCATTTTAGTATGAACCAGAACCATGAGTGAGACGGAAGTGCATATCTCCGTGGAGCAACGGATAATTTTTTTTGCCTAAGGACGGGGGGATTCCGACTAACATTTTGAGGCGGTTACACGCACAGTTTGGGGACAACACTCTGTCAAGAACCCGTGTGTTTGCGTGGCACAAACAATTTTCTGGAGGCCGTGAAAAGGTTGAGAATGAAAGCCACGTTCGCCTGCCCAGAGCAAGTGTTACCGAAGCCAACATTGAGGCTGTCCGAAATCTTGTGGAGGGAAATCGGCGCATTTTTAAATCATCTGTTACGATCCGGTGAAAACTCCCGTAAGTGATGTTCAGTTTGGCTATGATTTCCCATAGAGTTATGTGCCGATTTCCCTTTTCCTCAACTCTTTTTAGGTCTTGAACCCTCAGTAGGTAATTAATAAAAAAATCAGTCCCGTTTATATTTGACACACCCCCATACATCAGCGAATATCTAATATGTGTGATGTCCATGTGATTTATCTTAATACATACGATTATAAATATAATTCATAATAATACTAATTTAATAGTAGATAATACATAATAGGTTGGTATTTATATATTTTGAGAACTGTTACGCATTTTTATTGGGGTTTTAGTTATCTCTCTCTCTCTCTCTCTTTAGGTTAGGAGAAATAGTCATTCAATATTAACATTTTTAATGACTTAAGTTTCGAATTTTTTTAAAATTTTATGAAATTCTTCTGAAAGTCGTGAAATGTATACGAAATTGTGTAAAAAAGTCTAATAAACATGTTTCCTAAATTAACTACCATATATTATGTACTAAATGAGCATTATCATAAATTATATTCATAATTATTACATAAACTAATTACTGGGGATTGGGTATGAACATGTCAAGACCCATTAACTGTCAAAAATGCCCCTCCTAAAATAAAAAAAGACGTGTCTGCGAATTCTCAATTATTTTGCTTTTTCTCAATTATTTTATTACATCTCAACCGATTTCCAAAAATGCTGCACTGCTGTAATCGCAATGAAAAGCGTTTTCGAATGATGTGTAACACGTGGGGTAGTTCCATTTGAGATTTTAAAATGGGGGTTGCTAGGAGTTAGGGGGATGAACATATCAAGACCTCTTGACTGTCAAAAATGTTTCCCCCTAAAATAAAAATCGACGTATCCCGGCGATGATAAATATCATACGGGATGTGCGGTACTTAGTAGTTGATTTATGTGATTGTCTGTAATGCCTGAGGAGTGTCATTGTTTTAAAATACCAAACTCATTTCAGGACCAACGACCAACCATTCACATTTACAATCTTCTGACAAGTATCCAGAATTCAAATTATTCCCCATCCGCCGCCGCATCGTCCGCCCGTAAACACCCGCACTAAATAACATTTATTTCATATCCTTTAATTGGTCCCAAACTGTCCATTTTCCGCACTCCGAACTTGTAAGTTTCGGTGCGTGTTGGCCTGAAACACGCCCTCCCGTGTATATTTTCAAAGTTGGTTAATTTAATAAGCACCTGCGGGAACGAGTGGAAGCTATAGTTATTAAATTAACGAGTTGAATGTTATTATTACGCAAAGCTTTCATATCCAGTCTCTTCATTAACTGACTCAAATTAGAAGCGGGAGCAGAAGAGTATTTTTCTAGGGTTTGGCTAAAGTATATGTATATGGATGATGTTTTTGCAGTATTTGATACAAAAGTCATTGATATAGACATCTTTGTATCTAACTTATATTCGTTTCGGTTCAGTAAAATTTACATATGATACTGAATACAATAAACAAATAGATGACATTGTAACGGTCATAATTTCAACCACCCTGTATGGGCTTACTCATACAGGGTCTCAGCTGTCGGAAGTTAACTTAAATACGAACTCACGACCGCTTGCCGTAAAGAAGAGCAGCCGGCCTCTGTGACATTACCTAAAGCTACATCTAATTTAGTGACTCAACATATTTAGATGTATTAGTTATTTAAAATAGTGACAGATATACACCCATCTATAAAGTATCACAGCTCGAGACCGAAGAGAGCTTAGATTTCTTTCAAGTGTTTTTTACCATTGTTGCCAATTCTTAAATGTTGTCAAAAATTATCGGAAAAATGGCCTACTTCAATCCAAAATTATGAGCTTCCTTTAAATGGAGCAACACCTGTTTCACAACAATGATTTTAATAGCTTATAATTGTCCGGGTAAAAGGGCATAAGTCAGAAACTGGCCAAAACGACAACTACATTGGTGGAAGCGCTGTCTGCTAAAGATGTGTCTGGTAAAGTCGGCTTAAGTCAACTCCTATTACTAACACTTCAACTAATTGTGTTAAATGGGGCCTAACTACCACAACAGCGATGACACATGTAACTTAATTCCCGTTTCATCCAATGATTTTTCGATATAAAAGATTTAAGTCAACTTGTGTCTGAAATACCAGTATTTCTTCTGTACCAGTATTCAGACTTAATTCGTTTTTACCCAATGAGTAAGTAAACAAAAACATCTGATATGTTGCATGTGCTGCTCTGTTTCTGTAAATGTTGTGCATATTTTAGTATATTTGTGTGAGAAATATCAGAACGGAAAAAGAGTTTTTTTTTTAAAAATGCTATTCTATCCATTTGGATTGGACTTTTGTTACTGTTTTTGAAAAGTTTTTGCATCATTTGGGCTTAAAATAATTACGTCTAGTTTAAATTATAGAATACGCCAAATGGTCGAAAAATTGAGTAATGTTTTTCACCCTAACTTTTGTCACCAAATTCAAATTCAGTTACTCTTTAAATATTTTCCCGATTTTACAAAATTGGGAGAAACATCGAAAATTCATTCTTTCATTCAACATTCATATTTTATCACATATGACCTTTTGCCTGCGCAATAGAGAATTAGTGAACTAAAAAAATCATATCATCAGTAAATTTCTTAGACTTTAGACTACCTTCCAGCTTTTGTTAGCATTGTTCCCGACTTTCTAATTTTGTCAGAAATTGTCGTAAATGCTTTAAATTTTATTTGAACTTTATGTGACACCTTAGATATGTTTCAGATCAAACAATAAGGGAGGAAATATAATAACTAATGTTAAAGATAAACAGAACATTTACACATTTACATCATTTACAACATTTAAATCAGTTGTTAAAAATGGCCTCCATGTTCTTCAATTCACATGGTGAAGCACACTAACAGAATGCTAAAGGCATTTTGGATCATTTCAGAAGAAATAGTATTAAATATGTTAGTTATGCTTTCTCTTAATTCATTTAAGTTGTCGGGATTTTGAGTGGACACCTTTCTTTAATATACTCCCATATAAAAAAATCTGATATAGTTGAAACATGTATAATAATAATAATTCGACTCTCTTCGACCTATCCACCTGTCTCCTAACGCATTATCTACTGAATTCCATTTTGATGGAAGTATATAATGTTTAATATACCGTTCCATTTGAGGGTATGGGTGTACTCCAACATATCTGTATAACATACTCCATCTACTATTTTTTCGTTGAAGAAAAATTGACTATAGATCTTGGTTTTTGAAACAACTACACCAAACATTTTATTTAGGAGCATTTCTTTCAAATTCAATGAAGATCCCCTTGGATTTTCTTCACCCCAAATTCTGCAATTGTGTTTGTTAACGCGACCATTTAGATGGAAAAATGCTTTATCTGACATGATTGATATCGTTTAGTTTCTTAATAAATCTGAAAATGTTTCTTCTCAACAAACAATCTTCTCGAAAGCATAATTACATTTTTTAAAGGCGTATCTTGTACGGCTTAAAATTGATAACTTTTAAAATGTTGTGTACTTTACTTTTTGACATAGTTGTAGTAGGTATATCATTAAAAGTATATCGTCTCGTTTGTTTTCGATCTAATGTTATATTTTCCAAAAACTGTCATATCCAGGTTAACATTTATTTCCGTGTTGGGGGACTTTTATTAAAAGCAGCCTGAAATCTTCGACTTCTAATCGCAATTGACTTACTTTCATTGTATACACGAACACATCATGCTTTTTCTCTCAATGCAAGTATTTTTATGTTAATTTTGCAACTGTTTTTTGTGAAGTAACAACTGAGTAATAAAAACAAACTGATACTACTAAAATATCAATTTAATTTTTT
This sequence comes from Tetropium fuscum, assembly GCA_964058915.1. NCBI lineage: Eukaryota > Metazoa > Arthropoda > Insecta > Coleoptera > Cerambycidae > Tetropium > Tetropium fuscum. The sequence continues at coordinate 28,129 of CAXKVY010004864.1, forward strand.
TGGAAAAGCCTCCATGTTTAAAATATTTTTAAGAAAATTACATTAAGCTGAAACATTAGGAAAAATAGCAAATTATCAAGTAAAACTCTTAAATCGCCTAAACAATTAATACGTAGTATATGAGAATAAAGTATCTGCTTAGCATTGAAGAGTCAGCAAATTTAAATCAAGACTTCGGAGACCATCCAAACACAATTAATTGTATGATTGGTGTTAAGAAAAACTAACAACTTTCGCGACAATTTCTGACAAAGTACATTCTGACAAAAGATAACTTCACCTAGAAACAATTATCTTCGGACCTCTGACATCATTAATGATTAGAGCCTACCTACACAAGTAAACGTACTAGTTGAAAAACCACCTTTAGACAAATATATTTGCCTATATACGGCGTACAATATATATGTGTAGTTGAACGACCGACAACCCTAACCTACACAATGTTTTTCATTGGCGTAGACATTTTTTTTTCTTAGGGGGGTGAAAGTAGAAGGTTTTTATATGCATATTTTCAACACCACAGCTGATATTGAATGAAAGTTTTTCCCACAAGAAACAAAAATAAATATGTACAAAACAGTTAAGTAGTCGAGAAAAATAAACTTTAAAACGGAAAAATAAAATAAATATACTTTCAATTGAAATACAGTCATATCTATTGTGTAAGTAGGTACCTACCTACTAATAACGCGTATAACCCATGGATCCGCCTATGTAAGAGAGGGGAACATTTGCTACTCCGTTCACTAAACACAGACGGCGCGTCATTTCAATAAGTTGAAAAGAGATATACGGCGCCAGACTCGAGTTCACGCAGAAGAATAGAGCGGCGTAGCCGCTTTTAACTCTAAAAATAGATGTTTACGTAATTGCCATATTTAAAGTAGACGAAAATAAACATAAAAACGTAACATCTTGGCCTATAATATATTATTGTGTGCACAATTCTTATTTAATAACATTCAAAAATAACATATACAACTTTAATATAGTATTGTGGAATTTGATATTTTAATTGAATACTGAGAAATTTGAGAATTACATGTGGCAACTGCGCGGTATCTAATATGCGGTCAGTTAGAACTACACATACATATTGAATGAACTGGTTTTCCCCCAAACGCAAAACTGAAACATTTCACGAACTTTTTGGAGACTTAAGTTGCTGCCACAGTTGCTGTTTCGTTTTCCGAGGCCTATTTGACATTTTTGACAGCGGCGGTAAGATCATAGTTTCGACGTGTCTACGAGTTATGTCTACGGCGAATCGCAAGTGTCAGTTGGTGTTAGTTTCCGCGATCGAACGGTTAAAATAAATAATATGTGAGTACATGTGAGACCATATCTGGTGAATTATGCTTATGAATTGATATGATTTTTATCAGAGCCCATTTTCCATTTCACGTGTTTTTAATTTTGCTGGACAGCCGGCTGTTTCATCTGGACTGCAAGGGCATGTAAAAACGTTGAGGGCTCTTTCTAGCAAAATTTGCGAAAATCGGCGAAAATGTTTGAGATCTGCTTTTTTGCTGTTAATTTATCAAAATTTCTAATTCATAGAATAGATTTTAATAGACGTCCATATGCAACACTGGAATCTGTGGGACCCTAAGAATTTAGATTATAAAAGTAGAATGAAGAAAATAATACATTTCCAGTTAATATCAAAAGTTTGGTTAACAGATTATATCTGAAAGAAAAAGGGGTGGACCACCGAAGAAATAGAATCGAGAAAATAGTAAAAAATGTAAAGAAATTACTGCACTATTAAATACTTATACGGAAGAAATCGAAAAAAGGTGAAAAATATTATTTCTCAGTACCAATGAGAAGGAAGAAAATAAATTATAAAAGTGTGAAAGAGTCTATGGCGGGCCAGCATTTTGATGCTGACATCTGTATTTTGTTATTTTGTAAATGTATTGTAATTCCCCCGGCATTTCACCGCCCCTTCCCCCATCCCAAATTATTAAATATGTTCGTAGTTAATTTTGAAGATCTTTCATCAATTCTGGTTGTAATGCTGACCTCCTCGGGTCGGCAGATAATGTAGTATGTAGGACTATTCAGAGCCCGTGGGACTACATTCGAATGAAAACACACCAGCAAAAATCAACAATGTTTAACGGAAGCTTCTACGAGGATTACATCTGCTTACAATAAGTCGGATGAATAATTAACACATGATTGATGATTAACAACAGGTACTAGATGGATAACTGATTATTGATAACTGCTCAAGGCTGGATTACAGCATGATACAGAATGTTGAAGAATGAATGCGGGCGACCTAGTTACCGCATTATATAACGTTATCTGGGTCAGTATGTATACATCCACAATAGTTGCATTAAGTCGGCCTTGATCTAATGAATGTCTTAGTCGGCAATTTTACTGAATATGTTTATACGCGTGAACTAGTTTACTTTAGAATAATAACAAATGATAAATATGATATTGAATAACAAATAAGATATTGAGAGCACGTGTGGCCGTTATGGCACTACATGGCTAATCATCATTTTCTCTTCTAGATAAAAGAGATCTAACCCAATATATATTTGTGACAGCTATCCCTACTCATAAAAGAAATATACAGAAAAAACGATAGTCATTACTGAAAATAACGTCAATATTGGAATAATACAACAGCAATTATGTGTTTACTTATTTCTCTTTCATAAACGCAGCACAAACAAACCACCAGCCATAATAAAGAAATCATTTCTTTAGACATTTGGAACACGACGAGTAGTTCGCTGGTGTAAACTCACTGAAAACAAAATTGAAACTCCTACAATATTTAGAGACTGCTTCCTGGAAAGAGTTTCGATAGTGTTACGACCAAATAAAAAACTGGACTTCTCCGTTTGGTGGAAAACCGCCATTACAGCCTTCCTACTCAGTACTAGCCGAAAGCAATAACTATATATATATATATATATATATGTGCTAATTATCTATAATAATAATTGTCTGTTATGTAAAACTCGCTGCCCAGCATGGCGGCGTCCTCGCATCGACCCATCTCCCGGCCCTAACGCAATTATTCCGGACCAACGGACTTCTCATATTGTTTCAAAGTAGGGATTTCGGCGAGATGAGCATACTAAGTTAACGCACTAGAACTTCTGGACATTCCTGACATATTCCGAAGAGTTTCTTTCGGGTCACACGTGTCCGGACGTCAAAGTGCGTTATCTACCCATGGCCGCGTGCTCCCCTTATTAGCCGGCCGCCCAGCGTCGTTTGGGCGTCGCTGGACAGGATCTTTGACGGTGAAAGTGAGAACGTTAAGAGGCCGCGCCGCCTCGCCGGCCTTCCAGCTATTTCAATACTGCCCAGAGCTTGGCAGGCGGGATCCACACGCGAATCATCGGCTCGTAAATGATATATTGAATGCTGGGAGTTATTTTCGCAGGATTCACTCGGTGGCTGACAGCAGGAAATTATAGGAGGAAAAAAATTAAGAAGTCTTCTGTTTGTCGGGATAAGTAATCACTCTTTACTTGGACAGGAAAAAACATCATTTAGTACTCGCTATATAAATATGTCACAAGTTAGCGAAGTAATTGCATGTCAAAGTTTTGAAAATATCTGAATTTTGGAATAAAATTACTTTTTATTTGTAAAGGATAAGATATGTGTGAAGTTGGGGTAATATATTTTTTCTACGTTCATACAAAACACAAAACTTTATTGAACTATATTTAATCTTACATTAAATAGTCTTAGAGCTAGTAAATAAAAATGTGGGTTCTAAAATTTTTGTATAACTAAAAAGTTAGAAATTAGATGAATACCGGAAATTTAATCTAAAGAAACGATCAATGCACATTTTGGTTATTACCCTGCGCATCCGCCATAATAGCATATCTAGTCAAAATACAGCAACGATTGATCGATGATAATATTATAAGTGTGCATTATAAATACCGATAACATGAATATGTTATAGCATGGTGTTGTATCATAACTTCATACATTTATTTTCATATTTTTGTGCAGAAGTTCCACTCCGAAGGAGGAAAGTAACTGGGATCTACATAGAAGGCAACTTACATTTAACTAAGGAGTAATTTAACTAGTCAATTACAATTAGCAGTTATAGTTGATTAAATACAGTAAAACGCAACTACAGGTAAATACAATCTATTACACCGGCATTTAGCTATTGCGTCTACAACACTGTAATACATTTTTAAAAATTCTAGTTTAAATACATTAAATAATAGTAGCTAGTTCTTTATTGCACTAGTGCAATAAAAAAAAATTGCACGCATCTGTCATTCTACTACGTAGTGTGTTTTGAGATAAAAAATATGACCTAATCACCTAATGTCATGACATTAATGCCACGTAAATTAAACATTTTTGGTTTTTAAACGTAAAAAATATATTGCATGCGACTCGTACGAAAAGTGTTTATTGTATTCGACGTGTTGTCTCACTCGGCCTGACGGCTTCGTTGGACAATTTCACGTCGCGTTCAATAAACATGTACTTTTTGCATTTGTTGCATAAATAACTATAGCCAAATGACTTTAGATAAAATTACTATAATACGACATGTATAAGAAACAAAAAAAAATCGGGTTAAAATTTTTGACACAGTTAAATGCCCCCCTCGTAGCAGGTGAATAAATCATATTCTTGCACATTAATTAATGATGGGAAATGTCTGCCATTTTGGATTTTGTGGTTTTGTCAAGCAAAAAGTGTGAACAAATTGTTGCGCATTTTTTTGAACTTTTTGATCATTTTTGTTGAACTTATTTTCAATAAATTTAAATGACAAACTTGTAGAGGACTCGATTCCAAGCAATTTTCGTATGACACAACTTGTAGATAACGGCCGAGAACGTGCTCAACACAGAAGCATGGCGGAAGAGAATCATTTCCATGCCATACTTCAGAGGTAGAGTTTTCGGTGCGTTTTGTTTAATGTGATTCCTCCAGTAGGCCTAATCTGCTAGCAGCTATTTTTATTATAATTGAATGGTTATCTGCGATTTTATTTTAATATAAATATGTTTCTTGGACGTTCAACGTTGATATCGCCCCGAGATTGTGTTTCTCTCAGAGTTTGCTATTCAGTCAGTGTTGGTCCCGTTGTCGGAACAACTCTTCTCTGGCTCCACAGAGGAATCGTCCATAATTGTTGATCATCAAGGCCATCGTCTTTGTGAGAAACGCCGATTTGTAAGAATTGCAGTATCCATTCGTGCAAAAACTCCACGAGCAAACAGATCATCGACGAGAACAACGATGACCTTGTAGACGGATTATTGCATTATGTCGAAAAATCGTGTAATATATTTCAAATAATGCATCGGAGTTTTAGTTGGAAACGCTGTCACAGTGGAAACACATTCTCTCAAAACTCGAGCATATAGAAAAGGTAAACGAGAATATAGAACCTACATCGGCAATCACAACTTCTTGTTTTGCAATTTCAGGGAATAATTTTTAAAAAAACTAATACAACTTTGAGCTTCACAAAAAAAATTAACATTTTAAAAAAATTGCGTACAATTAAATTCAATGATGATTCATTAGCGTTAGCATTAGCATTCATGAGTCATTAACTTCATTTACCAACAAATAATTTTTAGAAATTTTATATAAAAAACTAATAATCCTAATTGGACCCCCTCTAAGACGATGGAGTGCTCATGACTAAAATTATAGTTGTAGTAGTAATAGTAAGTTGATATAAAATTGTATAAAATATTAGAAAAAATTGTTGTTAAAAATCGAGATAGTATGGTTGTTAGGGAAAAGATCATTTTGACGGAAGGGAAGAAGAAATTAATTAGAATGACATTAAGGAAAAATAATTAAGAAATTTGGGAGAAACTGATAGATATAGAAAGAAGAGACTGAGAAATCGTCACAGCATCAGTAGGAGGGTGTTAGTTTAGCTGAGAAGTGAAGCCGAAAAGGAAAAGTATAAACGATATTGATAGATGGTTAGAGACTGGAGGAGAGACAACATAGCTGTAGGTAGCAGTTGCAGTAGCAGGGATTTGGAATAATTGTGCACGAAGATAAATGAAATTCTAAAGTGAAATAACGAAGAAGCTATAGTCCGAGATAAGACGATCGAGACATTGGTAGTTAATAAGTAAGTTTGATTTTTGTTAATTACAATTTATATTAGAATCTTGTAAACAAGTAATCGCTATATAAAATTTAATTTTTTTATTGTTTGATATATATTTTTCATTTATTATTTCGTGAAATTAAATATATTAAAATTAATTATATCATAACGGTGCAACTCTGAACCCACCTGAGATAAGTGTTGAAATTCAAAATAATATAAAAAATTCTAAATATAAATAAAGTTATAAATATTACAATATATATATATATATATATATATATATATATATATATATATATATATATATATATATATATACATATATATATATATATATATATATATATATATATATATATATATATATATATATATATATATATATATATATATATATATATATATATATATATATATATAGCACTAATACACACCATAAATGTAAATCAGACAGTATACATCAGACAGAGTATAAGTATGCTGAAGCAAACCACTTTGCCAGGTATAACGAAGACGGAGCATAGGACAACGTGATCCAACCAGACACATTGTGATTGGTGAAGCCGTAATTTGTTAATAACGCAATAAATAACCGCCAGAAAAATCTATAAAAGTAATAATAAGTTAGACATATCATATTATGAATTATGTAATATTAAAAACTATTAACCTCTGTCTATATCAAAATATTAATATTAGAGCATATTTGAAAAGTGGGCGTGCCACAATTTTAGCCAGGAAGCAGAGCAATAGAAGAGCAGAGCAAAGTCGAAGATACACGGATGATAGTTTTAAACGACGGAAGATGAAATAAGTACTGGATAACTAATAAAAGTATATAAATATGATATGTGATGTATTTAAATTAGTAAGGTAAAGTGAAACAAGAAAAATCAAAGTAACGAAACAAGCTGATTGGTTATCAGAACTTAGAGAGACCTACAAAATAGAGGAGGTAACCAAGGAAGTACAACTATTTTGAGTAAGAGAACTTCCCTGGTTACGAAAAACGATGCCAAGTAAGTTACAAAAGATAGCCAAAGGTAACCACCATGCATCCCGCATGCTCCCGTGTGTAAATAATTCCCAAAAACTTTCAAGTTAAAATTTCCTATAAATAATAGTTCAATTGCTTCGAATTTATGTTAGATACTACTATAAGTGTTCAAAAATGGTTATGTAAATCGTAAGACGTTTAAATTAAGTGTTTTGTGTGGTAAAAATAGGGCAACGCTAGACAGTTTTCTAGCAGATCCAAGTTATAAGTGGTATAACTTTATCTAGAAAGAACCCGATTAAACGAAGGTAAAACCAACAAACATAAAAATGTCCGAATGGTATCAAATGATACAAATTATATGCAGTAAAAGGTGAGAGGTGAGATAATGCAGAAATTCCAGCATTCCAGTCCAGCTTCAGCACAGCGCCGCTAGATGATATCATGCCAGTGGTGTCGTGAATGAATAGTGACAAGTGTATTTGGATTAACTTTTATTTGAAAAGGTAATCACAATCATTTATAATTAGTTAAGAATATTGTTTTAGAGGACTAAATGTCCCATGTTATTAATTTTAATATATAATTATCGAAGGGTTTAAAAATTAAGTTTCTTGTTCATAAAATTTCATAAATCTATCACCAAATATCATAATAAATCTGTCATATATAAGGATAACCAGTCTTCGTGTTTCTATTTAAAATATATTAAAAATTCATAATTGTTACAACTATAAATCATAACATATCCATACATATCCAAATATAACTATAAAAGTGTTCACAAGCACTGGCGCCCATTTGAGGGAGAATCTACAAGACTATAGGTTTAAAAAATAAGTACCCATAAGCTTGATGGACTGTCTCCTACATTAATCTTAAAGTAACAAAAAATAATATTCATAAAAATAATATATATAAAATAATATATTCATAAAAGTATATAAAATCATCTCAATTGTCAATACCAAGGTTAATAATGGTCAGAGACAGTAATAATAGATATTAATCCATTACAATATAGTCAAAACCCAACTTGGGCAATTATATAATTATAATATATATATAATTTATATTATAGAATAAAATCATTACGTATTTGCACTAAACTTAAGTACTAATTAACATTTCTACTACTAAATACAATTTATAACTTCTCTATAGAGTCTCTTCTCGATATTCACTATTGTCGTACCGAAGTTTTCTCACACCCCTAGGCGTTTGGAGAAGCATTCTCCGTAAAATCTTGGCTGTACATTCCATAGGCGATGCTGTCATATAAATATCGCATTTCATTATTTTTTACATTGCGCATCAATGTATGCCAGTTGACAAATAAATAATCATCAGATTTTAACATGATTTTTTTCAGCTTTGATGGAAAATATATTTTTTCATATTTTGTTCATTTTGAAATATGGAAAAGAAAGCTATAAAAATAAACGAAACACAAATGTCTTACACCCAAACGAATAAAAAGACTTTAGAGTAAGTTCAAATTCATGGGACATTTTCTAGTATGCTGGCTCGTATCCCATTCACCGTGACCGTTGTTTTGAGTGAATGTATATACCCTTCTGCTTCAAAACCCCTGAGTGTGGTGGTACGTTGAAACTGTCTCGAACGAATTAACTTCTATTAATTTGTTTGAGAACGATTTGCGTCCCCCGGACCTAATTGCAGCACGACTAAATCGTCAGCATTAAAAGTATTTGCGCGAGGAAAACTTTTACTTTCTCAATGGCTTTAGTCCCTCATTATATTGACTCAATTGTTTCTCAAGTTCACTTTGAAAGTTAATGAGTGGCAAAATTATTTAGCGGAACCATTATATATAATTAAGGACTAAACGACGAGAATGGATCTTATCTGGGAAATAATTAATATAACTAATGTGCCTGATAGGGTGAATCGGATTCGCGTTAGGGCTCGCCTTTGTTCGGAGAAAGTGCAGGGCAGAATTATTTTTTTCATAACGCGTAGTGCCGGCGGCGTATTTGCATTAACGAGATTTAATTTTTAGTAATTATCCGGAATGGGAGGAAACGAATTTTTATTAAATGATGTGAGTACTATCTTATGCCAGCCATTCGATTAGGAATGGATACCCAAGGGAAGGATATACATATGATGGTTTCTCGGGTACTGCGGCGTAAGGATAAGTATATGCAGGTAACGCAAGCCTGAACTGTCGCTGACTTATTATACAGATGCAATATACCCATAGCGTGATCCCATGAGTATTTTCCGGAGTAAGTTTCGTATTTGTCGAAGCCCTCCACGCCGCAGTTTGTTAACGACAAATTATAATTATTACTGAACAAAGTCAATTAAACCAGATAAATCCTCTATAAATATTGACTCAGGCATCAGGCAGTTTGGGCCTCGAATAATAGATATTATATATATACCGCGATTACAGGCGGCCTGTTTTCGCTTGAATTAACAAGAGTAAAACTTATTTCCTTGAATGAATCCTTTGAAAAGGGAACAAAGTTTGTAGGATATTTCAATAGAATGCCAGATCTCTCTGCAGGACACGTTTTCCATTCCCTATCTGCCGGAGCAGCAAACAACGCTTCTAACTCACAACAAAATACTCATCTGCGTCGGTGGGCATGCCTTATACCGGCGCTGCCGCCCGAGCAAGCCGCACACTGATCCTGGAGGATAGGCAGCTGCTAACAGCTGCAGCGTTCGAAATATCACGGAAAACCGACTGCCATCTCCGGACGCGAAGAAAATTGTTGATTCGGTAGAAGGCCACTCGTTAAATGTTTCATATACACAATTGGGTAGAATAATAGTGATACTACAGCCAAAAAACTTCAAATAATAACCCAACCTCCTAAAAATTCCGAAAGTTTTGAAACTTCGCACACTTATTTAGAGGTACCTAAGAATGAATATACCGAAAGTCCTCATGAATATGAAGCGAGCTCTAGCGGTAATTAACGAAAATAGGGCACTTTCTTTGGTTTTTCGTTAATATCTGGAGAACCGTTGGTCGGAGGCAAAAGTTGATTATATACATAATCAAGGCTTTGCTACAAAAATGATTATATACATTATTATATGCATTTCTAATAATATTTGACAACGGTTTACCTACATTTGTGTATACTAAGGATAATTGAGGCGATAAACTTCACAACTTTGTATAAAAAACACATGATGTATGTTACTTATGATGTATATTGATGAGGCACATGATGTAGATATATTAAACAATGAAATATATGAACAAACAAAATCCTGAGGTTATTTAAAATTTTGTTCGGAAAATTCAATCAGATTCAGAGCTGATTCTTGCTTCTTGGTAGAAGGCCCTGCAATTTGATTATCTTGCCCAGCTTCTGCACTTGCAGCCTGAAACAATAGGTAAATATGCATGATATGAAGGTGTGAGAGAACGATTATGCAAATAAAAACATATAAGTAAAAGAAAGTATATAAGAAATAAATAAAACAGAAGAAGTAAATATAAGAAAGCAGTAAGCGATCAGTAAAACAACATATGAACATGACAACCGATTTATATATAATATTGCATGTAAATGAATAATAAAAAAAATACAAATGTGCAATCTCACCTGACTTCTGGTTCTAGCAAGCACATTGCTTTGACCTTTATGTACCAAATGTTCGCTGTTTGTTATTTGCACTGAATGATCTGCTTCTTCAAGGTTTATGACATCGGGATCATCATGGTCATCAAAGTCTTCTGCGAGGTTGGAAGTAACACCATTCAAGCATTCGCCATGGCAGTTGTGACAAATGCTTGTACACATTATTCCTGCCTTTCGACAGCCACCTACGTTCCCACTTCCAATTGTACATGTGCAACAAATGAGGTTAATTAAAGCTTCAGGTGCTGCTAGATCCTCTGTTGCCACTGGATTAGCCGATCGCTTTCCACCTTCCAACCCCACTGTAGGACGTTCATTCCCAAGCCAAAATTGAATTTGGTGGTACACTCGAAAAGCATGTTGTCTTGCAGCTCCTTCTGTGGGCGGCAGAGCAGAAAGGTCGGGTTTAGCAATGGAAAGAGATTTGGTGAAAGCCTTGTAACGGTGCATGTTAAGAGAGGTTTGCTTTCTGGACGTATTGTACAATGCTGCCAATGCAGCGAATATTTTGTTTCTAGCAGCAGCTATAGCCTCATGGGATGAACGTGGGCTGTTAAATATGTCAGCAGTACAGCTTGCTTCTTGAACAACTTGAAACAGGAAAGTTTTCCTTTTCGATATGCAGCTGAAATCATTTCGCATCCGCTGAATGCATGCGCAAGAAGTCCTTCATTCTCAAAGTTTGCAATTGCTGTCTTGAATATACTTGGTACTTTGCCATGGCTTGGTTTTACTTATAATATGTTTCGTTCAGCCGGAGTTAAGGCCATGAGGAGAACAAGAAGATCTACATCTTCACCTAATATTGCTACTTTGTCACAAGTGAAGGATTTCATGAGTGCTATCCGGACGATCAATGTGTCAGCATCACTAGATCATCTGTTTGAAGTCCATGGCTGGTAAGGGCAAATTTGGAGGAATGAAATTAGTTCCGATTTAGTATTTCCGTTAGAAAAATGAACCTGTTTCTCTGTTACTACTATTTTCTCTCTAAAGTTTGTGTCAGCATCACTAGATCATCTGTTTGAAGTCCATGGCTGGTAAGGGCAAATTTGGAGGAATGAAATTAGTTTCGATTTAGTATTTCCGTTAGAAAAATGAACCTGTTTCTCTGTTACTACTATTTTCTCTCTAATGTTTGTGTCAACTAACAGATCTCTTTGTTTTGTACCTTCGGCTCTGTTGAGCTCTTTTTGTACTGGATGAGGCAGCTGAATAACCATCAGACACCACCAAACAACACTGTACCGCCCTAGCGTGGTTTTTCACAAAACGCTCTTTTTACCGCCTATAACTCGGGAACCATTGGGAATACGAGAAAAATGTTTATTATTATTTTTGTAGCAAATTTGATAACCCTTAATTATGTATATAATCAACTTTTGCCTCCGACTAACCGTTCTCGAGATATTAACGAGGAACCAAATAAAGTGCCCTATTTTCGCTAATTTCCGCTAGAGCTCACCTCATATTCATGAGGACTTTCGGTATATTCATTCTTAGGTAGCTTTATATAATTATGCGACGTTTTCGGATTTTTCATGATGTTACACATTGTTTTGACTAGACTATGATGATAATAATGGTTTGTTAAATTAACCAACAGATTGCAGATTGCAAAATAAAATATTCCTGTAGGCAGATATTTAAATATTGAATGTGAATCTTGACCCTTAATTTTTTAAGGGAGTGTGGATGGTATGTTGTGCGAGCTAAGTCACCATCTTGAAAGAAAAGAGCTAGAAGAAGCTAGAATGTCTATAATATATGTCCTATGCATTTATTTTCATTGATGTATTATTTGTGTATATTTTAATATTGTTTTGAAAAGTTGTACAATTTTTCCCGCACGCAAAAAATACAACTTAATTCTCGAGCTAACTATTCATTTATTGGCAATAAACAATTTCCTATCATTATTATAAGTTTTAACTATAACTTTTTTTCAATTGGTTATGGAAAATATGTATTTATATTGATCTCTATTTAACCCAATATTTTTGAGCCGACCTCAAGTTTTTGTTGAACGGAATCCTCCATATATTCTTCTGTTACGTTCGTTGTTTTCCATCTACCATGCCTTTTGAGAGTGGTGATATCTGCTCCTGCATCAGCCAGTATCGCAGCAGACGTTGTCCGGTACAATTCCCAGAATTCGGTATTCCAAAAATTCTGCATTTTCTTTAGGGAACCCTCCTATAGAATTTATACCAACGCATTGTTTTGTACATTTTCCATTTCTGTATCCTAGGAAGAATCTTGAATGCTCAATTGGTGACGGACGATGAGAGAAATATTTTCGAAAAGTATATATTTTGGAAAGAGACTAAAAGCAAAGCAATTGGCAACGGTCTGCAATGTTAGAAAGTATCCAAAACCTTACGATCTAGATTTACAACGAGGTCTGAAAACCCTTTAAAATAGCCGGCCGTAGAAAATTTGCATGGCCAATTTGCGTAACGCGTGTCGTCGTTGAATGTGGATGGTGATATCAGTGACGGGTCGGCTTTTCCGGGAGTTGGGTTAAGCAGGTAGTGCACTTATATCACTTGTCAAAGAAGGCTTGGCCACTAAAATGTTAGTATTGTTCTATTGTTGCAATGGCAAACATGCGTCCTGGTGAATTTTTTAATCAGTAATCACAGCAATTCGATTTTAACTTGTTGAAATATTTTCAAACGGAAAACGAAAACTAGACCTGTATTATTTCAAACGCGATGAAAAAAAATTATAATCCATATTATTATTCTATTAATTAACAAAAGATATCTAGAAGAAACTATTTACTTAAGTGTATTTATCAATTTCGACGCCATTTTGCATTCGCAAACAACAGCGAGTCTACGGCCTCTTAGTTCCGACTTTCGTGATCTCACACCGGGAAAATATCGGAGAAAGCCATATATAAAAATAGTAATGGCCCAAGGTTGGAACCCTGTGGAGTCCATGGACTCGTGAAGAAATTATGCAATATGAAAAAGCAATGCGACGAAGTCATTTTACATTACATATTGTAACAAAATATGATTTCATTAATTTGATTAACGATTGATTACAGCAACATGCTGTTGATGAAAGAGTGCTTTTGAAAATTGCAAAATTTGGGCCAAAATCCTTTTTCTCATCTCTGCCACCGGTTTAATCAGCAACATATAAAGAGAATATCTGTTCTGAAAAGACCGCCTCCCTTTGGCGGAGCATAAAGGAAATAAATTGGACCGTAACACTCGAGCGAGTTATACGTATTAATATGACACATTGAGAAAGATGTTCGCGGGCGTAGTAAAAAGTCTTCCTGGAGTTGAATTGCGGTGAATAATGGCACAACACGCAAGAAAATATCAGAAATCTATTACCGCTGACCGATAAAAATGACTGCGAGATCAAATAGCCAATTTATATCGTAGTTGGCGAAGATACTTTGTTACCTTTATGTATCGGGGCGGCCACGACAATGACGGATGACGCGGGGTCATCCCGTGTACGGTCTACCGAGTTTTTGGTCGGTTTATTGATATTTTTCTGACGTTATTGCTTTTCTTTTCGCATCCAGCATGATACACCCAATTTTTCATCTATTCAGGCTATGCTTTGAAGCAGTATATTAATTTTTTATCAATGGGACTTGTATTATTAGTTCTGCTGTCGGATGTCTGTTTTTGCGCGTTGCTTTTCTGTGTAGGGACTTATTTTTCAGGCCGGCTGTCTACCGGTTAACTACCCGACCGTTCTCAAGCTAGGTGTCGTGCACATCGCAAAATTTACTGAATATTACTTATACTTTTCACTCACGTTCACAAATATGTATTACTTTATTTATGTTTCGACGACACACGTAGTCCAAGTGTGTAAACACCTTGAAACAAGGTAAGTATTAGTAGCGGCGGCTGGTGACATTTTTGTTAGCGGGGGCGTTTGGGGTTTTTTGATACCATTTCATTGTGCTTGTGAATATTTTCTGCATACGCACTACTTTAACTAGAAGCGATATTAGTTGTGCCCAGTACCTGAAAGCTTACAATATTATTGATATGCTTGGCCTATTTTTCGTGTTTTTTTATCTCTTCGCCGAGATGCTTCAAATCACGTACCCCTTTTTTCGTCCACTTATCATCGCCACTGAACAGTAAACAAACAAAACAAAAAAGGGCATCGTGTCTCTTCGCATCGGTACAACCATAGCGTCTTTTTATAAATACTTGCGTTAAACTTTCGCCTACACCTTCCTGGATTTTTATAAACGATTTGCACTTGACTTAAATTCAATATGGGACTTTCGGTTTTTTTTAATGTTTACCTTGTCCGTCAAATTCAGAGTACTAACGTTTAAATTCATGATATCACACACTCTCATTTTTTGTCTTCAACCTTCAACATCAAAACAATATTGAACAATATTAAACAGAACTGGAGGAACCCAAAATAAGTAGAATTCCTAAAATTAGCCGCAACTGGTTTGACAAGAAAGACATAAGTAATATAATAGTTTACGATAAGGAAATTAAATTACCGCGGTCTTCCTAACACTCCTAGTGTTAATGATAAAGGTAAGCCTTGTAAACCAGGTACTAATACGGGT
>CAXKVY010004865.1:0-14027 GCA_964058915.1 Tetropium fuscum
CATAATAAAGAAATCATTTCTTTAGACATTTGGAACACGACGAGTAGTTCGCTGGTGTAAACTCACTGAAAACAAAATTGAAACTCCTACAATATTTAGAGACTGCTTCCTGGAAAGAGTTTCGATAGTGTTACGACCAAATAAAAAACTGGACTTCTCCGTTTGGTGGAAAACCGCCATTACAGCCTTCCTACTCAGTACTAGCCGAAAGCAATAACTATATATATATATATATATATATGTGCTAATTATCTATAATAATAATTGTCTGTTATGTAAAACTCGCTGCCCAGCATGGCGGCGTCCTCGCATCGACCCATCTCCCGGCCCTAACGCAATTATTCCGGACCAACGGACTTCTCATATTGTTTCAAAGTAGGGATTTCGGCGAGATGAGCATACTAAGTTAACGCACTAGAACTTCTGGACATTCCTGACATATTCCGAAGAGTTTCTTTCGGGTCACACGTGTCCGGACGTCAAAGTGCGTTATCTACCCATGGCCGCGTGCTCCCCTTATTAGCCGGCCGCCCAGCGTCGTTTGGGCGTCGCTGGACAGGATCTTTGACGGTGAAAGTGAGAACGTTAAGAGGCCGCGCCGCCTCGCCGGCCTTCCAGCTATTTCAATACTGCCCAGAGCTTGGCAGGCGGGATCCACACGCGAATCATCGGCTCGTAAATGATATATTGAATGCTGGGAGTTATTTTCGCAGGATTCACTCGGTGGCTGACAGCAGGAAATTATAGGAGGAAAAAAATTAAGAAGTCTTCTGTTTGTCGGGATAAGTAATCACTCTTTACTTGGACAGGAAAAAACATCATTTAGTACTCGCTATATAAATATGTCACAAGTTAGCGAAGTAATTGCATGTCAAAGTTTTGAAAATATCTGAATTTTGGAATAAAATTACTTTTTATTTGTAAAGGATAAGATATGTGTGAAGTTGGGGTAATATATTTTTTCTACGTTCATACAAAACACAAAACTTTATTGAACTATATTTAATCTTACATTAAATAGTCTTAGAGCTAGTAAATAAAAATGTGGGTTCTAAAATTTTTGTATAACTAAAAAGTTAGAAATTAGATGAATACCGGAAATTTAATCTAAAGAAACGATCAATGCACATTTTGGTTATTACCCTGCGCATCCGCCATAATAGCATATCTAGTCAAAATACAGCAACGATTGATCGATGATAATATTATAAGTGTGCATTATAAATACCGATAACATGAATATGTTATAGCATGGTGTTGTATCATAACTTCATACATTTATTTTCATATTTTTGTGCAGAAGTTCCACTCCGAAGGAGGAAAGTAACTGGGATCTACATAGAAGGCAACTTACATTTAACTAAGGAGTAATTTAACTAGTCAATTACAATTAGCAGTTATAGTTGATTAAATACAGTAAAACGCAACTACAGGTAAATACAATCTATTACACCGGCATTTAGCTATTGCGTCTACAACACTGTAATACATTTTTAAAAATTCTAGTTTAAATACATTAAATAATAGTAGCTAGTTCTTTATTGCACTAGTGCAATAAAAAAAAATTGCACGCATCTGTCATTCTACTACGTAGTGTGTTTTGAGATAAAAAATATGACCTAATCACCTAATGTCATGACATTAATGCCACGTAAATTAAACATTTTTGGTTTTTAAACGTAAAAAATATATTGCATGCGACTCGTACGAAAAGTGTTTATTGTATTCGACGTGTTGTCTCACTCGGCCTGACGGCTTCGTTGGACAATTTCACGTCGCGTTCAATAAACATGTACTTTTTGCATTTGTTGCATAAATAACTATAGCCAAATGACTTTAGATAAAATTACTATAATACGACATGTATAAGAAACAAAAAAAAATCGGGTTAAAATTTTTGACACAGTTAAATGCCCCCCTCGTAGCAGGTGAATAAATCATATTCTTGCACATTAATTAATGATGGGAAATGTCTGCCATTTTGGATTTTGTGGTTTTGTCAAGCAAAAAGTGTGAACAAATTGTTGCGCATTTTTTTGAACTTTTTGATCATTTTTGTTGAACTTATTTTCAATAAATTTAAATGACAAACTTGTAGAGGACTCGATTCCAAGCAATTTTCGTATGACACAACTTGTAGATAACGGCCGAGAACGTGCTCAACACAGAAGCATGGCGGAAGAGAATCATTTCCATGCCATACTTCAGAGGTAGAGTTTTCGGTGCGTTTTGTTTAATGTGATTCCTCCAGTAGGCCTAATCTGCTAGCAGCTATTTTTATTATAATTGAATGGTTATCTGCGATTTTATTTTAATATAAATATGTTTCTTGGACGTTCAACGTTGATATCGCCCCGAGATTGTGTTTCTCTCAGAGTTTGCTATTCAGTCAGTGTTGGTCCCGTTGTCGGAACAACTCTTCTCTGGCTCCACAGAGGAATCGTCCATAATTGTTGATCATCAAGGCCATCGTCTTTGTGAGAAACGCCGATTTGTAAGAATTGCAGTATCCATTCGTGCAAAAACTCCACGAGCAAACAGATCATCGACGAGAACAACGATGACCTTGTAGACGGATTATTGCATTATGTCGAAAAATCGTGTAATATATTTCAAATAATGCATCGGAGTTTTAGTTGGAAACGCTGTCACAGTGGAAACACATTCTCTCAAAACTCGAGCATATAGAAAAGGTAAACGAGAATATAGAACCTACATCGGCAATCACAACTTCTTGTTTTGCAATTTCAGGGAATAATTTTTAAAAAAACTAATACAACTTTGAGCTTCACAAAAAAAATTAACATTTTAAAAAAATTGCGTACAATTAAATTCAATGATGATTCATTAGCGTTAGCATTAGCATTCATGAGTCATTAACTTCATTTACCAACAAATAATTTTTAGAAATTTTATATAAAAAACTAATAATCCTAATTGGACCCCCTCTAAGACGATGGAGTGCTCATGACTAAAATTATAGTTGTAGTAGTAATAGTAAGTTGATATAAAATTGTATAAAATATTAGAAAAAATTGTTGTTAAAAATCGAGATAGTATGGTTGTTAGGGAAAAGATCATTTTGACGGAAGGGAAGAAGAAATTAATTAGAATGACATTAAGGAAAAATAATTAAGAAATTTGGGAGAAACTGATAGATATAGAAAGAAGAGACTGAGAAATCGTCACAGCATCAGTAGGAGGGTGTTAGTTTAGCTGAGAAGTGAAGCCGAAAAGGAAAAGTATAAACGATATTGATAGATGGTTAGAGACTGGAGGAGAGACAACATAGCTGTAGGTAGCAGTTGCAGTAGCAGGGATTTGGAATAATTGTGCACGAAGATAAATGAAATTCTAAAGTGAAATAACGAAGAAGCTATAGTCCGAGATAAGACGATCGAGACATTGGTAGTTAATAAGTAAGTTTGATTTTTGTTAATTACAATTTATATTAGAATCTTGTAAACAAGTAATCGCTATATAAAATTTAATTTTTTTATTGTTTGATATATATTTTTCATTTATTATTTCGTGAAATTAAATATATTAAAATTAATTATATCATAACGGTGCAACTCTGAACCCACCTGAGATAAGTGTTGAAATTCAAAATAATATAAAAAATTCTAAATATAAATAAAGTTATAAATATTACAATATATATATATATATATATATATATATATATATATATATATATATATATATATATATATATACATATATATATATATATATATATATATATATATATATATATATATATATATATATATATATATATATATATATATATATATATATATATATATATATATATAGCACTAATACACACCATAAATGTAAATCAGACAGTATACATCAGACAGAGTATAAGTATGCTGAAGCAAACCACTTTGCCAGGTATAACGAAGACGGAGCATAGGACAACGTGATCCAACCAGACACATTGTGATTGGTGAAGCCGTAATTTGTTAATAACGCAATAAATAACCGCCAGAAAAATCTATAAAAGTAATAATAAGTTAGACATATCATATTATGAATTATGTAATATTAAAAACTATTAACCTCTGTCTATATCAAAATATTAATATTAGAGCATATTTGAAAAGTGGGCGTGCCACAATTTTAGCCAGGAAGCAGAGCAATAGAAGAGCAGAGCAAAGTCGAAGATACACGGATGATAGTTTTAAACGACGGAAGATGAAATAAGTACTGGATAACTAATAAAAGTATATAAATATGATATGTGATGTATTTAAATTAGTAAGGTAAAGTGAAACAAGAAAAATCAAAGTAACGAAACAAGCTGATTGGTTATCAGAACTTAGAGAGACCTACAAAATAGAGGAGGTAACCAAGGAAGTACAACTATTTTGAGTAAGAGAACTTCCCTGGTTACGAAAAACGATGCCAAGTAAGTTACAAAAGATAGCCAAAGGTAACCACCATGCATCCCGCATGCTCCCGTGTGTAAATAATTCCCAAAAACTTTCAAGTTAAAATTTCCTATAAATAATAGTTCAATTGCTTCGAATTTATGTTAGATACTACTATAAGTGTTCAAAAATGGTTATGTAAATCGTAAGACGTTTAAATTAAGTGTTTTGTGTGGTAAAAATAGGGCAACGCTAGACAGTTTTCTAGCAGATCCAAGTTATAAGTGGTATAACTTTATCTAGAAAGAACCCGATTAAACGAAGGTAAAACCAACAAACATAAAAATGTCCGAATGGTATCAAATGATACAAATTATATGCAGTAAAAGGTGAGAGGTGAGATAATGCAGAAATTCCAGCATTCCAGTCCAGCTTCAGCACAGCGCCGCTAGATGATATCATGCCAGTGGTGTCGTGAATGAATAGTGACAAGTGTATTTGGATTAACTTTTATTTGAAAAGGTAATCACAATCATTTATAATTAGTTAAGAATATTGTTTTAGAGGACTAAATGTCCCATGTTATTAATTTTAATATATAATTATCGAAGGGTTTAAAAATTAAGTTTCTTGTTCATAAAATTTCATAAATCTATCACCAAATATCATAATAAATCTGTCATATATAAGGATAACCAGTCTTCGTGTTTCTATTTAAAATATATTAAAAATTCATAATTGTTACAACTATAAATCATAACATATCCATACATATCCAAATATAACTATAAAAGTGTTCACAAGCACTGGCGCCCATTTGAGGGAGAATCTACAAGACTATAGGTTTAAAAAATAAGTACCCATAAGCTTGATGGACTGTCTCCTACATTAATCTTAAAGTAACAAAAAATAATATTCATAAAAATAATATATATAAAATAATATATTCATAAAAGTATATAAAATCATCTCAATTGTCAATACCAAGGTTAATAATGGTCAGAGACAGTAATAATAGATATTAATCCATTACAATATAGTCAAAACCCAACTTGGGCAATTATATAATTATAATATATATATAATTTATATTATAGAATAAAATCATTACGTATTTGCACTAAACTTAAGTACTAATTAACATTTCTACTACTAAATACAATTTATAACTTCTCTATAGAGTCTCTTCTCGATATTCACTATTGTCGTACCGAAGTTTTCTCACACCCCTAGGCGTTTGGAGAAGCATTCTCCGTAAAATCTTGGCTGTACATTCCATAGGCGATGCTGTCATATAAATATCGCATTTCATTATTTTTTACATTGCGCATCAATGTATGCCAGTTGACAAATAAATAATCATCAGATTTTAACATGATTTTTTTCAGCTTTGATGGAAAATATATTTTTTCATATTTTGTTCATTTTGAAATATGGAAAAGAAAGCTATAAAAATAAACGAAACACAAATGTCTTACACCCAAACGAATAAAAAGACTTTAGAGTAAGTTCAAATTCATGGGACATTTTCTAGTATGCTGGCTCGTATCCCATTCACCGTGACCGTTGTTTTGAGTGAATGTATATACCCTTCTGCTTCAAAACCCCTGAGTGTGGTGGTACGTTGAAACTGTCTCGAACGAATTAACTTCTATTAATTTGTTTGAGAACGATTTGCGTCCCCCGGACCTAATTGCAGCACGACTAAATCGTCAGCATTAAAAGTATTTGCGCGAGGAAAACTTTTACTTTCTCAATGGCTTTAGTCCCTCATTATATTGACTCAATTGTTTCTCAAGTTCACTTTGAAAGTTAATGAGTGGCAAAATTATTTAGCGGAACCATTATATATAATTAAGGACTAAACGACGAGAATGGATCTTATCTGGGAAATAATTAATATAACTAATGTGCCTGATAGGGTGAATCGGATTCGCGTTAGGGCTCGCCTTTGTTCGGAGAAAGTGCAGGGCAGAATTATTTTTTTCATAACGCGTAGTGCCGGCGGCGTATTTGCATTAACGAGATTTAATTTTTAGTAATTATCCGGAATGGGAGGAAACGAATTTTTATTAAATGATGTGAGTACTATCTTATGCCAGCCATTCGATTAGGAATGGATACCCAAGGGAAGGATATACATATGATGGTTTCTCGGGTACTGCGGCGTAAGGATAAGTATATGCAGGTAACGCAAGCCTGAACTGTCGCTGACTTATTATACAGATGCAATATACCCATAGCGTGATCCCATGAGTATTTTCCGGAGTAAGTTTCGTATTTGTCGAAGCCCTCCACGCCGCAGTTTGTTAACGACAAATTATAATTATTACTGAACAAAGTCAATTAAACCAGATAAATCCTCTATAAATATTGACTCAGGCATCAGGCAGTTTGGGCCTCGAATAATAGATATTATATATATACCGCGATTACAGGCGGCCTGTTTTCGCTTGAATTAACAAGAGTAAAACTTATTTCCTTGAATGAATCCTTTGAAAAGGGAACAAAGTTTGTAGGATATTTCAATAGAATGCCAGATCTCTCTGCAGGACACGTTTTCCATTCCCTATCTGCCGGAGCAGCAAACAACGCTTCTAACTCACAACAAAATACTCATCTGCGTCGGTGGGCATGCCTTATACCGGCGCTGCCGCCCGAGCAAGCCGCACACTGATCCTGGAGGATAGGCAGCTGCTAACAGCTGCAGCGTTCGAAATATCACGGAAAACCGACTGCCATCTCCGGACGCGAAGAAAATTGTTGATTCGGTAGAAGGCCACTCGTTAAATGTTTCATATACACAATTGGGTAGAATAATAGTGATACTACAGCCAAAAAACTTCAAATAATAACCCAACCTCCTAAAAATTCCGAAAGTTTTGAAACTTCGCACACTTATTTAGAGGTACCTAAGAATGAATATACCGAAAGTCCTCATGAATATGAAGCGAGCTCTAGCGGTAATTAACGAAAATAGGGCACTTTCTTTGGTTTTTCGTTAATATCTGGAGAACCGTTGGTCGGAGGCAAAAGTTGATTATATACATAATCAAGGCTTTGCTACAAAAATGATTATATACATTATTATATGCATTTCTAATAATATTTGACAACGGTTTACCTACATTTGTGTATACTAAGGATAATTGAGGCGATAAACTTCACAACTTTGTATAAAAAACACATGATGTATGTTACTTATGATGTATATTGATGAGGCACATGATGTAGATATATTAAACAATGAAATATATGAACAAACAAAATCCTGAGGTTATTTAAAATTTTGTTCGGAAAATTCAATCAGATTCAGAGCTGATTCTTGCTTCTTGGTAGAAGGCCCTGCAATTTGATTATCTTGCCCAGCTTCTGCACTTGCAGCCTGAAACAATAGGTAAATATGCATGATATGAAGGTGTGAGAGAACGATTATGCAAATAAAAACATATAAGTAAAAGAAAGTATATAAGAAATAAATAAAACAGAAGAAGTAAATATAAGAAAGCAGTAAGCGATCAGTAAAACAACATATGAACATGACAACCGATTTATATATAATATTGCATGTAAATGAATAATAAAAAAAATACAAATGTGCAATCTCACCTGACTTCTGGTTCTAGCAAGCACATTGCTTTGACCTTTATGTACCAAATGTTCGCTGTTTGTTATTTGCACTGAATGATCTGCTTCTTCAAGGTTTATGACATCGGGATCATCATGGTCATCAAAGTCTTCTGCGAGGTTGGAAGTAACACCATTCAAGCATTCGCCATGGCAGTTGTGACAAATGCTTGTACACATTATTCCTGCCTTTCGACAGCCACCTACGTTCCCACTTCCAATTGTACATGTGCAACAAATGAGGTTAATTAAAGCTTCAGGTGCTGCTAGATCCTCTGTTGCCACTGGATTAGCCGATCGCTTTCCACCTTCCAACCCCACTGTAGGACGTTCATTCCCAAGCCAAAATTGAATTTGGTGGTACACTCGAAAAGCATGTTGTCTTGCAGCTCCTTCTGTGGGCGGCAGAGCAGAAAGGTCGGGTTTAGCAATGGAAAGAGATTTGGTGAAAGCCTTGTAACGGTGCATGTTAAGAGAGGTTTGCTTTCTGGACGTATTGTACAATGCTGCCAATGCAGCGAATATTTTGTTTCTAGCAGCAGCTATAGCCTCATGGGATGAACGTGGGCTGTTAAATATGTCAGCAGTACAGCTTGCTTCTTGAACAACTTGAAACAGGAAAGTTTTCCTTTTCGATATGCAGCTGAAATCATTTCGCATCCGCTGAATGCATGCGCAAGAAGTCCTTCATTCTCAAAGTTTGCAATTGCTGTCTTGAATATACTTGGTACTTTGCCATGGCTTGGTTTTACTTATAATATGTTTCGTTCAGCCGGAGTTAAGGCCATGAGGAGAACAAGAAGATCTACATCTTCACCTAATATTGCTACTTTGTCACAAGTGAAGGATTTCATGAGTGCTATCCGGACGATCAATGTGTCAGCATCACTAGATCATCTGTTTGAAGTCCATGGCTGGTAAGGGCAAATTTGGAGGAATGAAATTAGTTCCGATTTAGTATTTCCGTTAGAAAAATGAACCTGTTTCTCTGTTACTACTATTTTCTCTCTAAAGTTTGTGTCAGCATCACTAGATCATCTGTTTGAAGTCCATGGCTGGTAAGGGCAAATTTGGAGGAATGAAATTAGTTTCGATTTAGTATTTCCGTTAGAAAAATGAACCTGTTTCTCTGTTACTACTATTTTCTCTCTAATGTTTGTGTCAACTAACAGATCTCTTTGTTTTGTACCTTCGGCTCTGTTGAGCTCTTTTTGTACTGGATGAGGCAGCTGAATAACCATCAGACACCACCAAACAACACTGTACCGCCCTAGCGTGGTTTTTCACAAAACGCTCTTTTTACCGCCTATAACTCGGGAACCATTGGGAATACGAGAAAAATGTTTATTATTATTTTTGTAGCAAATTTGATAACCCTTAATTATGTATATAATCAACTTTTGCCTCCGACTAACCGTTCTCGAGATATTAACGAGGAACCAAATAAAGTGCCCTATTTTCGCTAATTTCCGCTAGAGCTCACCTCATATTCATGAGGACTTTCGGTATATTCATTCTTAGGTAGCTTTATATAATTATGCGACGTTTTCGGATTTTTCATGATGTTACACATTGTTTTGACTAGACTATGATGATAATAATGGTTTGTTAAATTAACCAACAGATTGCAGATTGCAAAATAAAATATTCCTGTAGGCAGATATTTAAATATTGAATGTGAATCTTGACCCTTAATTTTTTAAGGGAGTGTGGATGGTATGTTGTGCGAGCTAAGTCACCATCTTGAAAGAAAAGAGCTAGAAGAAGCTAGAATGTCTATAATATATGTCCTATGCATTTATTTTCATTGATGTATTATTTGTGTATATTTTAATATTGTTTTGAAAAGTTGTACAATTTTTCCCGCACGCAAAAAATACAACTTAATTCTCGAGCTAACTATTCATTTATTGGCAATAAACAATTTCCTATCATTATTATAAGTTTTAACTATAACTTTTTTTCAATTGGTTATGGAAAATATGTATTTATATTGATCTCTATTTAACCCAATATTTTTGAGCCGACCTCAAGTTTTTGTTGAACGGAATCCTCCATATATTCTTCTGTTACGTTCGTTGTTTTCCATCTACCATGCCTTTTGAGAGTGGTGATATCTGCTCCTGCATCAGCCAGTATCGCAGCAGACGTTGTCCGGTACAATTCCCAGAATTCGGTATTCCAAAAATTCTGCATTTTCTTTAGGGAACCCTCCTATAGAATTTATACCAACGCATTGTTTTGTACATTTTCCATTTCTGTATCCTAGGAAGAATCTTGAATGCTCAATTGGTGACGGACGATGAGAGAAATATTTTCGAAAAGTATATATTTTGGAAAGAGACTAAAAGCAAAGCAATTGGCAACGGTCTGCAATGTTAGAAAGTATCCAAAACCTTACGATCTAGATTTACAACGAGGTCTGAAAACCCTTTAAAATAGCCGGCCGTAGAAAATTTGCATGGCCAATTTGCGTAACGCGTGTCGTCGTTGAATGTGGATGGTGATATCAGTGACGGGTCGGCTTTTCCGGGAGTTGGGTTAAGCAGGTAGTGCACTTATATCACTTGTCAAAGAAGGCTTGGCCACTAAAATGTTAGTATTGTTCTATTGTTGCAATGGCAAACATGCGTCCTGGTGAATTTTTTAATCAGTAATCACAGCAATTCGATTTTAACTTGTTGAAATATTTTCAAACGGAAAACGAAAACTAGACCTGTATTATTTCAAACGCGATGAAAAAAAATTATAATCCATATTATTATTCTATTAATTAACAAAAGATATCTAGAAGAAACTATTTACTTAAGTGTATTTATCAATTTCGACGCCATTTTGCATTCGCAAACAACAGCGAGTCTACGGCCTCTTAGTTCCGACTTTCGTGATCTCACACCGGGAAAATATCGGAGAAAGCCATATATAAAAATAGTAATGGCCCAAGGTTGGAACCCTGTGGAGTCCATGGACTCGTGAAGAAATTATGCAATATGAAAAAGCAATGCGACGAAGTCATTTTACATTACATATTGTAACAAAATATGATTTCATTAATTTGATTAACGATTGATTACAGCAACATGCTGTTGATGAAAGAGTGCTTTTGAAAATTGCAAAATTTGGGCCAAAATCCTTTTTCTCATCTCTGCCACCGGTTTAATCAGCAACATATAAAGAGAATATCTGTTCTGAAAAGACCGCCTCCCTTTGGCGGAGCATAAAGGAAATAAATTGGACCGTAACACTCGAGCGAGTTATACGTATTAATATGACACATTGAGAAAGATGTTCGCGGGCGTAGTAAAAAGTCTTCCTGGAGTTGAATTGCGGTGAATAATGGCACAACACGCAAGAAAATATCAGAAATCTATTACCGCTGACCGATAAAAATGACTGCGAGATCAAATAGCCAATTTATATCGTAGTTGGCGAAGATACTTTGTTACCTTTATGTATCGGGGCGGCCACGACAATGACGGATGACGCGGGGTCATCCCGTGTACGGTCTACCGAGTTTTTGGTCGGTTTATTGATATTTTTCTGACGTTATTGCTTTTCTTTTCGCATCCAGCATGATACACCCAATTTTTCATCTATTCAGGCTATGCTTTGAAGCAGTATATTAATTTTTTATCAATGGGACTTGTATTATTAGTTCTGCTGTCGGATGTCTGTTTTTGCGCGTTGCTTTTCTGTGTAGGGACTTATTTTTCAGGCCGGCTGTCTACCGGTTAACTACCCGACCGTTCTCAAGCTAGGTGTCGTGCACATCGCAAAATTTACTGAATATTACTTATACTTTTCACTCACGTTCACAAATATGTATTACTTTATTTATGTTTCGACGACACACGTAGTCCAAGTGTGTAAACACCTTGAAACAAGGTAAGTATTAGTAGCGGCGGCTGGTGACATTTTTGTTAGCGGGGGCGTTTGGGGTTTTTTGATACCATTTCATTGTGCTTGTGAATATTTTCTGCATACGCACTACTTTAACTAGAAGCGATATTAGTTGTGCCCAGTACCTGAAAGCTTACAATATTATTGATATGCTTGGCCTATTTTTCGTGTTTTTTTATCTCTTCGCCGAGATGCTTCAAATCACGTACCCCTTTTTTCGTCCACTTATCATCGCCACTGAACAGTAAACAAACAAAACAAAAAAGGGCATCGTGTCTCTTCGCATCGGTACAACCATAGCGTCTTTTTATAAATACTTGCGTTAAACTTTCGCCTACACCTTCCTGGATTTTTATAAACGATTTGCACTTGACTTAAATTCAATATGGGACTTTCGGTTTTTTTTAATGTTTACCTTGTCCGTCAAATTCAGAGTACTAACGTTTAAATTCATGATATCACACACTCTCATTTTTTGTCTTCAACCTTCAACATCAAAACAATATTGAACAATATTAAACAGAACTGGAGGAACCCAAAATAAGTAGAATTCCTAAAATTAGCCGCAACTGGTTTGACAAGAAAGACATAAGTAATATAATAGTTTACGATAAGGAAATTAAATTACCGCGGTCTTCCTAACACTCCTAGTGTTAATGATAAAGGTAAGCCTTGTAAACCAGGTACTAATACGGGTCATATACCTTGACGTACAACGGTTTGAGTGCATGGTGAATACGACTGTGGGCTGGTTGAGCTACGCCCGCAATCCCGTTTAAAATCGCGTGATAAGAAGCATTCCGTTTCCCTGGCAACCTGCGGGCGGGCTCTATAGTGAGGGCGCTAAACGCAAATGTAAATATTGTAAATAATATAGTAAATATAGTTATATTAGATGTTAATATAAGTAAATGTTTTATTTAACTGAATTGAATTTGTAGAAAAAAGTATTAATATGAAACAATAATTAATATATAATTAAATTAATAATAATTAAATGTATATTATAATGTTATTTTGTACTGGATAAATTTAGTTTTTATTAATGGATATTAATGAAAATTTTATATGTACATTTTTCTACCTTTTATGCTCCGGCCATGTTCAGTTAATCAGTATACCTATTTAATTATCTCAGGGGTAGGATCCAGAAGTAAGCTGTGATAAACCATACAATACACAACACAACGAAAGAATTATATGATATTTTATATATATATATATATATATATATATATATATATATATATATATATATATATATATATATATATATATATATATATATATATATATATATATATATATATATATATATATATATATATATATATATATATATATATATATATATATATATATATATATATATATATATATATATATATATATATATAAATGAGCAATGAAACAAATCGTACACTGCTCTGAAGATCCTCAATGTGAAATCCTCTTCAAGGTGAAAGAACTTGTACAACTTCTAAATGGTTCGTTTCCGTGTGTATAGTGCTTCGTTTCCGTATGTATGTCCAGATATAGCACTGGTAAGTGTATCTTCCTTCTTATTCGTCTATTTGCTCATTTCTCTATGTAATGAAATGCTACAAACCCAAGATTACTTTTCACAAAACAAATATGAATAGCAAAGAATTTCAAAGCTATTAACCACATTACAATAATAGAATATTGTAATGTGGTGGGTATTAGAAAATGATAGTAAATGGACTATTGTAAAAATTCTATCCGCTCCATAACCTAATATAAAATTATTTACATTTATGACATTAGTAGCATTTGGGAAATTTTGATTAAGTCCGAATTGGTTTCACTAAAAATCTTATTATCTATGAGCTCTATTTAAAAATTGTTCTTTTATGAAGGTGAGCAATTGATATTTAGATAATTGTTCAAAAGTTTGATATCTCATTTTATAGTCATGACTTATATTCGAATGATATGATAAGGTACCTTAAATTTGTATAACGTTGCTTCTTTATGCTTTTATTTTGGCACTGCTATTGTCTGGCTAATTGTTATTATTTTTCAGCATACCCCGTCTATCTGGTATCTCTGCAACTCAACAATTCTTTTAATCCTCTTCTCCCCTTATTACTATCT
>CAXKVY010004866.1:0-21266 GCA_964058915.1 Tetropium fuscum
TCGCAAATTAAACAATGGCAATCGAAAATAGTGCCGATCAATGGTGCCGTCTTACGATCAATTTTTACACTAAGAATAAGGCTTGTTACCTGTTTCTTGTTATTGTAGTCTATAAGTTAGCTGCCGATTTAATTGTTTTCCTTCAGCTCCCTCTTCAAGTTTCGATGCTAACGCATTACCGTCATAGATGGGAGAGCAGGTTCCTGTGTTGTGGTCTGAGATAACCTCGATGTCCCTTGTAAGATGGCGTTGCATGGCCTAAATGGTATATAATCCTCCATCCATTTCGAATATCGTTCAGGCGGTTTTTTTTGGGTATTTCTTGAGCGAATAAAAATTAGTGATACGGAGAAAGGACTTTTTGTCGTATGTAAAATTATATAGCGTGGTTACATGTGGTGATATTTTTCGATGGATTAGTGTTTGTGCCGGTGCTATTATTTTTATGAGTTGAACCACTCACCCTCCTTAATAAAGGGATCATTAGCCAGGACGTATTTTGGAGGTTCCAATTTTGGAATGTATGGTTTCTCTTTCAGAGACGTGCTTCTTAGATCCTGGAATTACAAGTCGCTTCGTCGGGATATATCCCCTTCACATCACGATAGTTAACCCTCTGCCGCTATCCAGCCACCATATATATATATATATATATATATATATATATATATATATATATATATATATATATATATATATATATATATATATATATATATATATATATATATATATACATATATATACCGAAATGAGGAAACCGAGATCCATGTACTTCAGCTACAATTCGAGATCCATATCTATTAATAGAGATAAATATATGCACAATGGGCAAACTGGGTTTTAATGATATAATTTTCAAAAATGGTAATAGATATGATTTTTTTCTAAAAATGACGAATTTTATGATTGATATAAAATCGAACAGTATGAGGTCCTTCCAAATAATAAGAATACGAGATCCCTTTTAATATACACACGATATATATTGGTAGTACTATGGAAAACAAGATCATGCAATGTTGCCTACTCTACGTATTGTTTGTGTATAAACAGATATATTTGAATGAACTATAATGAGTATTTAAGAACAATGAAACTGTTTTTTTCAAATAAAAATATTAAGAAGAGTTGTTATAGGTGTTATGAAAATCTAAAATAATACCAACTTTTAATACAAAAACTAGGATTTAATAAAATAAATCAGTGTTCTTTGTTGACAAATGACAAAAATATTACCGTTTTGTCAAAATGTGATTATAATTAATATAAGGATGATAACACTAAAATACAAACTTTTGTAATCTAGTGTTATAATAATAGTTTAGAAAATAAATTTTACACTTGCATGTCAACATTGTCAGCAGAATTGTGCGCGGGCTTATTGTTGCCGACGACGTACGTTCTTTCAACGTGGCGATACCCGAGACACCATCATATAATGAATTGCGGCCGCGAAAGCCATCGCCAACGAATGTATATCTGTATTAATAAAATTAGAGGTAAATACTTGGCTTTTTATATTTATTGAATGCTGAATGGTTAATTTCATGAGTACCTACACATAAAATATGTACGGAACACATACATATAAAATATACTAGGTGTGCAATTCATTTTGAATAAGTGTATTTTTAAATTATTAAAGTTCTTTTAGAACTAACAGTTTAGAATTAGTAAAAGAATTATTACTCATTCTAAATAGTATCTATTCTTCAATAAAATCTTTTCGCTGTTCAGTTGCCATTTGCATAATTTTTGTTGTTCTGCTACTTCTTGTAGTAGAGACGCATAATGCCGAAAGCTATTCTAGAAAACAATTTCGTTCGACATGACATTGAAGGTAAAAATGTACTGAATGCGTCATTTAGTGTTAATTGATATCTGTATTCACCCCCAAAATTCGTCTGGCGATATCGAATTCGTCTGGAAAAATTCGCTAAAAAAGATCTTTTCGCCTCATATCTACTAATTTTTGAAAATTCAAAATCCGATGAAAAATAAAAAAATCACAAGTGTTAATCGAATGGAAATTTATATTGATTAAACCTGATATAAATTTACAAATGTACGTACCTACTTGTATCTCGTAAACGCGTGATATTTTAATTTGTATTAAAATGGAAATTGCTTTACACTGCGATTGTACTTAAACGACTTAAAATATCGAAAAAAACACCAAGAATAAAAGTTTTAGCCCGGAATATCTAGATAACGTAGGCGTGTTATTTTTCAAAAATACTTAATAAATAAGGACGTTATTAATTAATTAGTGCGGCGGCGTCTTCTATCGATGCTCCGGGCATCTCACTTTTCGCTCGTTTCCCGCCGCACTGCACTTACAGCACTTACAGCGTCGCACTCGCAGTTATAGCAGAAACTTGCATAATATAATACTTACGGAATACTTACTATGGTTGTTTATGGAGCTTTTGTGCGTTGACATATCAACAAATTTATTTAGTGTTAGGTGTGCTTAGTTTAAGAACAAATTTGGTGTTGTGTTTAATATACATTTTAACAAAATTACTTTTCTGTGTAGCAAAGAGTTAGATTCAGTGTTTGGGTGGTAAGTAAACGGCGAAAAGACGCGAGAAAACGCGAGATTGAGAGAAAAGTAATTTTGTTAAAATGTATATTAAACACAACACCAAATTTGTTCTTAAACTAAGCACACCTAACACTAAATAAATTTGTTGATATGTCAACGCACAAAAGCTCCATAAACAACCATAAAGTATTCCGTAAGTATCATATTATGCAAGTTTCTGCTATAACTGCGAGTGCTGTAAGTGCGAGTGCGACGGGAAACGAGCGAAAAGTGAGATGCCGTGAGCATCGATAGAAAACGCGGCCGCACGAATTAATTATTAACTTCCTTATTTATTAAGTACTTCTCTTACAAGTTGGTCGCATGCCGCACCTACCGTACGTCGCGTCGTCATTGTCACTAGCTAATGGGTGACCAGCTAAGTTGTTTGCATGCTCATATTGTTGTATTTCTTCTATTAGTATCTCATTAATCGTATTATTAGTAATATTAGTATCACTGCTTATCAGTCTTCATTTTATTAATTTATCATAGCAAATACTTCAATATATCAGATAATTTGTTTTTAGTAACATTCACTAAAAAATATTTTATTGTTATTCGCATATTATGTTATATTATCCTGCAATTTTCATATCAATGTTTTCTTTGCCAATTGTAGTGTTATAATATGTTATAATAGTTCATAATCACAGAGAGGGTACGTGACTTTTCTTTCTCAGTGATTTGAATATAATTAGTGTAGTTAATTTAATATATTAGTTATTAGTATAATTAATTAATTAATATAATTAGTGATATAATAGATGTATGTTAGTTTTTGCCGCCTTGCATAATTACATGCTTTTTTTAAAGTATTGTATCACTTATAAGTATTTTTTGGCATTGGGCATTGGCATAGACCACTGCAGCTTCCTATTTTTTTATGAGTGTTATTTTTTTATATAAAAGCAGTATACCTACCTATAACTATACGTCGCGCGTGTATACATGCTCGGTGAATTGTTTTATTTGTGTGGGCATCTTTTTTTATGTACGTTTTATTTTTTTTGTGTATTTTATGCAGTAAACCTCTGTATCTGCAATAAACTTATGTACTATGTATAGTTAGAAACAAAAAAAGGTTTATTTGATTCATACTAGATAAATGTACTTTACCTAATTTTTAAACAGCGAAAAACTTACCTGGGTTGTTCTTGGTTAAACTTGCGAGTAAGGTAGTGGTAGCGCAAACCAAGTGGCGCTCACAATATTATATACTTTTTTATAACCCGGCCCATCTCCACTACAGCTGGCAGGCCGCTGCCTCTACTTAAAATTTTTAATAAATGTTGTAGTAAGCCTTTTAGTGTGAATCAGACCATCATATATAGTATTAATTTGACACCCCACATTTTGGCTCCCAACGTGGAACCCGATTAAAAAAATAGGCTTTGTACATTTTTTTGTGAAATGACGTATACATTTGCGTTGGTTGGTTAGTTAGTAGGATTAGTAAATAGCTGCTTAATATTTGTTATCGATAGGAATATCGATATTGATATTTATTGTTGGTTGATATATTAGGTGCGCATATTAAGTAATCATGGCACGGAGGATGACAATAAATAAATTGGATAAATACGAGTTGTCTTATGAATTCACATTACGGTACGGGTACGGCGGAGGAAATGCATCGTACCAATCTATGGCTTTGCAGATGGAAAGAAGTGGTGAGAGTTTGAAATATCCTGCGTACCCATTTAGCTTCGTAGAAGATCTTGATACAGTAAAGAAGACATTGAGTGGATTGGAACAGATAATAGCAACTTTTAACTTATCAAGGAAAAGTGGAGAGGCAACAAAAATACAGAAATTGCGCAGAATAGAAAATATTGTTATGAAAGGTTATATATATATATATATATATATATATATATATATATATATATATATATATATATATATATATATATATATATATATATATATATATATATATATATATATATATATATATATAGCGAAGAAATGAAGAATAAATCCGAATTGCTGGCTATGATATTGGCACTCATGTATAACTTTAACATGGCGTTGGATGAGTTCGACAAAGCCGCTCAGGTTATTCCACCAATCATAGGTATTCTGGAGAGGAGCATAGAATCAGATACTTTCTAAAAGGAGGTCCACAATATCTCAAGGTTATCTGCAATTGACGTACTCGATAGGCCCAGTACAAGTGGCACTGTGAAATCCATCGCTCCGAATAAGTGGAATTTGATATTCAGTGAAAAATTGAAGGAAATGACTAGTAGCGCATTTTTGGGGCAAATAGAAGAGCTCCGTGTCGCTCATCATGTCTCCAAGGAAACTCTTCTAGAATCGGGTAGAGATTTGTTTGTTGGAAAGGCACTGCCCTTCTACCAGGATATTAGAAGATACGTCCAGACCTGTGATGATTTGATATGAGAATTAAGACAGGAATTCAGAAAGACGGGACATAGCAAAGAGCTAATCAAGGAGATCGGACAGAGGACTAGAAGCTAGAAATGAATCTGAGAAGAGACTAGAGAAGACAGAGGAAGCTAGAAATGAATCGATCGGCATATATCTAGCCCTCATGAATATCTACTTTAACCGACTGACCCACCTTATTTCGGAATGAGCAAAACTCGCTATTCTTCTCAGAAATATCCGTCCATCTTTACAGCAAGGCATTGGTCTACAGGAGGTAACCTCCATTTTTGAGCTTCAAACGATATGTAGAAGTTGGAGGCGAAGAATGAAAATATCGAAAACTTCCATGAACCACCAACTCGTCGAGCCATTAACCTTGAAGCCAGACTTAGCATACGCTGAGGAGTTAATAGAAGAAGTCAACACCTTAGATTTGAGTAAGAAGTATTGCTTCAAGTACAAAAAAGAAGGCTTTACCTTAAGTACTTGTCCGGATCGCTCGAAGTCGGGAAATGTGCATCGACGTTCTTATGAAGTCGAGCTAAAAGCGTTGCTACTGGTGTCTCGACTAATCATGTCATTTATGTTCTGTTCTTGTCTTCATCCTTGAACAGACTGAAGATGGTGAAAGATCATACTTAAGGTGTTGAGTTGTTAGGTCTTCTCGATTCGGGTGCCACATGCACTATTTTAGGAGCTTTGTAGGGAAAATGGGAATTTGAATATATATATATATATATATATATATATATATATATATATATATATATATATATATATATATATATATATATATATATATATATATATATATATATATATATATATATATATATATATATATATATATATATATATATATATATATATATATATGTATATACTGAAATTGGTAAATACACTATCCCAATGAGAGTTAGGGACAAATTTGTTGTTCAGTATTTTTCAAAGCTAAATGACGGCAAAGTGGATAAAAATTCAGTCTATTTATCCAGGCTAGATGTAAAATCTGAATACCACCAAGTTCCTATGACTGAATCATCTAAGGCATACACAGCCTTACGGTACCAAACAGAGGACTATATTAATTTTAACGAATGCCATTTGGACTCTACGTCCCAGAGAATTGGCAAAGACCGCATTCTAGGCTCGAAGTTGCACCCATATGTTTTCGCCTACCATCGTCCGGGTAGTTATTGTAACCGAAACTTTTGAAAAACATCTAGACGTACTCGAGGAAGTTTTCAGATTGTTGAGGGAAGCAACTCTGACTGTTAGCTGGAGTAAGTGTCAATTTTGCCGGCCTGAGAAGAAGTACCTTGGTTACGTTGTGGATCATAAGGGCCTACATGGCGACCCAGATAAGGTAAGTGCCATGTTGGAGTTGCGGGTATTAAAGAATATGACTGAGGTTCGTTGAGTTGTAGGAACATTCTCCTGGTATAGACGCTTTGTGCCAAAATTCTACTCTATAGCCACTGCACTTACTCAGTTACTGCGGAAGTCTAGAAAATATGAATGGTCTCTGGAGTATGAAGAGGCTTTCCGGAAATGAGGCTTTGGTGGAAGCCCCTGTATTGAGCTGTCCTGATTATGATTTACCCTTTTTTCTTTACGGATGCATTAGGTTATTGCATTGGTATTGTTTTGACCCAGCCTCATGAAAATGGTGATAGGTTAATTTGTTATTTAAGTACGTCATTTACCAGACAAGAGCATAATTCCTCAGTTACGGAACGTGAATGTCTATGTTACTACTGTGTAAATGTTACTACTGTGGTCTATAGGAAGGGTAAAGAGCATGTCGTCCCAGATACCTTATCTAGGGCTGTACCCGTCATAGATACTGTGTCCCTGGATGTGCCCAATAGTAATACCAATGATAGATCGTACCTGAGTGTGGTAAAGTGCGTTGAGACTTCTCCATTAAAATTTGTAAACTGGAGGGTAGCAGATGGGAAACTGTTTAAGTATATAAAGCAAGATTGTCCTCAGTAACGCGTTGCTAGATACTTTTGGAAACTTGTCGTGCCTAAAGGTGACAGAAAGACTCTTATCTCCGCAGATCATAATCTACCAACCTCAGGTTATCTGGGTGTCTATAAGACATACTCCAGACTGATGGTCAAATATTACTGGCGAAAGATAAGGTACAATGTCGCCAACTATGTCAGCAAATGTGTAGTTTATGTGCTGCTCACAAGTCTTCGAATAAACCCCCCAGCAGATATGATGGTATCTCATCCCAAAGTTGAACGGCCTTGGAAAATGATATCTACATACAGACCCAATGGGTCCACTTCCCAGGACCAAGAAAGGTAATTCTTTTATATTAGTCGTTATGGATTACTTAAGCAAATTTGCTCTGGTGTTTGCTCTAAGGACTGCTTCAACAGAAAATGTTATCAACAAGATAAGAGAAGAAGTATCTCTAGTATTTGGTGTAGATAGAAAGGTAATATGTAATAACGAACCACAGTTTAGTAGCAAATAAATCTGCAAATAAATTTGCAGAATTTGCTGGCGAGTTCAAGTTTTAATGCAAGTATAATTCCAATTATCATCCTGGCCCAAATCTCACGGAAAGGACAAACCGTACTCTTAAGACAATGTACGCTACATATGTACAGGATAATCGTCGAACACGGGATGTTAAGTTGCCATAGATTGCATGTACATTGCATTCGGCAAAGCATGAAACTACTCGGTTAACAGCTTATTTTATTAACTTTGGTAGAAATTTGATGTTATATTGAGAAAATTATAAACAGGATATAATTCCAAATGTAGAAGATAGGAATCAAACCCCTGGATCAACTAAGAACATAATATTCAAACAGATTTTTTAGGACGTCAAAAATCGTGAAGAAGTAGCAGGAATAAAAGTTGTACTTGATATAATTTATGTAGACATTACGAAGAGTATAGGCCTGGTTAGATGGTTTGGAAGAAAAATTACACTCTTTTCAATGCAGTAAATTATTATTCAGCGAATATAGTGCCTAAGCACATTGGACAATTTTATATACATAGTAAGGTTTCTCCATGGATTTATACCTTACGATACAAGTATACCAAGATGTTGAACAGTACTTGGCACATTCCTTGGCACGCACCTTCTAGTGAAAATTAACCGATTCCAGTTAATTGTCTTTACGTTGGTATGTTGGAATTTTCAGACTAAGAATGAGCCTGTCATTTCTTGTTATTGTCTATAAGTCTATATAGTCTATAAGTTAGCTTCCTATTTATCTGGTTTCCTTCAGCTCCCTCTTCAAATTTCGATGCTAACGCATTACCGTCGTAGATCGGATGGCAGGTTCCTGTGTTGTGGTCTGAGGTAGCCTTGATGTCCATTGTAGGACGGCGAAGTTTTTCTTGAATGGATAAAAACGATTGCTATGGAGAATGAGATTTTTTTCGTGTGTAAAATTATATAGCATGGCTACACCTGATCATATTTTTCGTGGGTCTAGCGTTTGTGCCGCTGCTATTATTTTTATAAGTTGAAGCACTCCTGGCTAATGATCCTTTTTAATAAAGGGATCATTAGCCCGGACATATTTTGGACGTTCCAGTTTTGGCGTGTATGATTTCTCTTTCGGAGGCGTGTTTCTTAGGTACTGGAATTCCAAGCCGCTTCAGCGGGATATATCGCCTCCTTTACACCACGAGTGCTGAGACGTACCACCGTCTGCCGCTATCCAGCCACCATATTGGGGTGTAATTGAGAGGAGAGTTAGGAAAAGATACCGCGTACCTATCAAGGTTTTTTATTTTTGGGATTTTTTTTCTGGTTTAATAAGTGTGTGTTTCTGAGGACTGATCTGGTTCAGTCGTCAATTGCTCCTATAGGGGCATTTTTGCTTGTCCGCTGTGGGACATATGATCTACCAAGTTCGCATGCCACAGCTGCCGTACGTCGCGTCGTCGTAGCCACTAGCTACTGGGTGACTACTGACCAGCTAAGTTGTTTGCATGCTCATATTATCTTCTATTAGTATCTTATTAATTACACTATTAGTAAAACTGCTTATCAGTGTTCATTTTATTAATTTATCATAGCAAATACTTCAGTATATCACATAATTTGTTTTTAGTAACATTACATTTTTTGTTATTAGCTTATTATTAGTAATATTTTTTTGCAATTTTCATTTTAATATTTCCTTTGTCAATTTTAAGTCATAATATTTTACAATAGTGCATAATCACAGAGAGAGAACGTGACTTTTTTGTTTTTCTCAGTGATTTGATTATATGTAATTAGTTGTTATAATAGGTATATGTTAATTTTTGCCGCGTTGCATAGTTACAATCTTTTTTTACAAGTGCTGTGCCGCTTATAAGTATTTTTTGGCACTGGCATAGACAGCATTGGCATTGGCAGCTTCCTATTTTTGTATGAGTGTCTTTTTTTTATATAAAAGCACTAGACCTACATACTTAAATATTTAGGCTCTATCACCTACTCTACTCGGTAAATTGTTTTTTGTATGGGCTATCTTATTTTTATGTACATTTTATGTTTTTTGTGTACTTTATGCAGTAAACCTCTATATCTGCCATAAACATATGTATAGTTAGAAACAAAAAAAAATGTTTAATTCGTACTAGTTAAAGCTACTTTACTTGATTTTTAAACAGCAACAAGCTTACCTGGGTTGTTCTTGGTAAAACTTGCTACTAAGGTAGTGGTAGCGTAAACCAAGTGGCGTTCACAATATTATATTCTTATTAACTCGGTCCGTCTGCACTGCAGCTGGCAGCCCGCTGCCTATACTTAAAAATTTTAACGATAAGTGTTGTAGTAATCCTTTTGGTGTGACTCAGACCATCATATATAGTATTAATTTGGCACGTCACAAACCCTACGGACTATCGGTAATATTTTCTATTCTGATTAGAAAGGAAATCTGATTAAGCAAAGCAAACCAATCACAACTTTAATAGATTCAGTAACCAAGAAGGACAAGGATTCTGAATATTATAGTCAAGGCGATTTTCCCGAAACGAATGAACAAAACAATACAGTTAATTATACTGATAATCAGCCAGACTTTGGCTATACCACATATGAAACAGAGACGGATTATACTGGTAATCAGAACAATTTCGACTGTACTGTTAATCAATTCCCATCAGTCAATTTGGAGATACTCCCGGAAATAAAATTTTTCACAATTTTCAGATACAAGCAGATCTAGGAGACCGATTGCTTGTGAATTACCAATCTAATTCAGTAGAAAACACTCTAATCCCAAAGCATGAATTTGGATAGTTTCAACTCTGGCCTCAACTTCTTACAACAAACATTCATTTAACTCCCCCTTTGATAGTAAATTCCAAGAACCTGTATGCTATTATTGATATTACAAATACCTATAAAATATTAATCTATTTAGGTGCTGGACACAATATTTAAACCAAAAACTTGTGAAAAATACCCTCAACGTATACCAAAAAATTATTTTCCTGTATGGAAGAAACAGAAGATTTTTGTTCGCCGTAAAGTAAGCAGGGTTTAACATTAATTTTAGGAATAGTGGGTACCAATTTTGTGACTGCCACAGTGGAACCACCACGATTCAATTTGCCCTATCGTCGTAATTTTTTTTGCAGCAGTCTCAGAATGAGTGCATATGGCGAAAAGGCGTAAAAATTAAATTTTTACCAATCTACGGTAAATGCATCCACCCATCCTACTTCGGTATTTTTGTATGGGCTATCTTATTTTTATGTACATTTTATGTTTTTTGTGTACTTTATGCAGTAAACCTCTATATCTGCCATAAACATATGTATAGTTAGAAACAAAAAAAAATGTTTAATTCGTACTAGTTAAAGCTACTTTACTTGATTTTTAAACAGCAACAAGCTTACCTGGGTTGTTCTTGGTAAAACTTGCTACTAAGGTAGTGGTAGCGTAAACCAAGTGGCGTTCACAATATTATATTCTTATTAACTCGGTCCGTCTGCACTGCAGCTGGCAGCCCGCTGCCTATACTTAAAAATTTTAACGATAAGTGTTGTAGTAATCCTTTTGGTGTGACTCAGACCATCATATATAGTATTAATTTGGCACGTCACAAACCCTACGGACTATCGGTAATATTTTCTATTCTGATTAGAAAGGAAATCTGATTAAGCAAAGCAAACCAATCACAACTTTAATAGATTCAGTAACCAAGAAGGACAAGGATTCTGAATATTATAGTCAAGGCGATTTTCCCGAAACGAATGAACAAAACAATACAGTTAATTATACTGATAATCAGCCAGACTTTGGCTATACCACATATGAAACAGAGACGGATTATACTGGTAATCAGAACAATTTCGACTGTACTGTTAATCAATTCCCATCAGTCAATTTGGAGATACTCCCGGAAATAAAATTTTTCACAATTTTCAGATACAAGCAGATCTAGGAGACCGATTGCTTGTGAATTACCAATCTAATTCAGTAGAAAACACTCTAATCCCAAAGCATGAATTTGGATAGTTTCAACTCTGGCCTCAACTTCTTACAACAAACATTCATTTAACTCCCCCTTTGATAGTAAATTCCAAGAACCTGTATGCTATTATTGATATTACAAATACCTATAAAATATTAATCTATTTAGGTGCTGGACACAATATTTAAACCAAAAACTTGTGAAAAATACCCTCAACGTATACCAAAAAATTATTTTCCTGTATGGAAGAAACAGAAGATTTTTGTTCGCCGTAAAGTAAGCAGGGTTTAACATTAATTTTAGGAATAGTGGGTACCAATTTTGTGACTGCCACAGTGGAACCACCACGATTCAATTTGCCCTATCGTCGTAATTTTTTTTGCAGCAGTCTCAGAATGAGTGCATATGGCGAAAAGGCGTAAAAATTAAATTTTTACCAATCTACGGTAAATGCATCCACCCATCCTACTTCGGGGTCGCTATCCTACGAGACGTATCTATCGCCTTTATGACTATAAATGGAAGCAAAGAGATCACTGTTTATAGCTTGGTACGAATTAACAATATCAGCGAATATGTTGTCATTAAGGGACCATTCTGTTTCGGGTTGCAAAATACGAGATTCTTGATCAGCTGGGTGATTGTCAGTTGATCGAATGTACGAGGCGAAGAGCCAAAGGTTTCTTCTTTCGCTCCATTGCCATATTTCCTTTGCTATTAAATTTAGATGGAGGTATGGAGGCACTACCCATTTTGTTTACATATGCTAGTGCAGTTGATATCTCCGTCCAAATGAGGATATTCGTATTGCGCAGGTTTCTTGCAAAAATTGGTTTTTACTATTCTTATTTAGGAGGAGGTTTATTAAATTTCTTCGAGTAGTTTATACTCTGTGGAAAAGGTTACTTAAAATACGGCCTGATTCCGTTCGACAGGATAATGAGTCCTGTCTCTAATTCCTATTTCCTTTCCCTAATGCACATAGCCCCTTACCGAATAGATTTTGAATTTCTATATAACAGCCATCTCTTAGATTGCCTGCTTTATCCATGATCGACGAGATCTTGGTTTAATTTTGGGGGACCCAATATAGGTAGATTAGGAGGTTTAGTATAGTTCCCAAGAAGAGACCACTGCACGTGGTCGATGCAGGCTCATCGATCTTGAGTGAGAACGGGATGCACTCTCTTGCACGCTGGAATGAGACCGACGTCGTTCGATTTCGTTGTCTAATTTCCGTAACCTTTTCATAAGTTCTTTAGTGGCCGCATAACCACTAACCACTGATTTCATACTAGATGCCCGCTTTTCCGTGCGTCGTTTCTTGGATTTTCCTATTCTAAAGAGAAAGCTAGAAGCTAGATTTATTTAGTTTAATACTTACGTAACGTACG
Organism: Tetropium fuscum; assembly: GCA_964058915.1. Classification (NCBI taxonomy): domain Eukaryota; kingdom Metazoa; phylum Arthropoda; class Insecta; order Coleoptera; family Cerambycidae; genus Tetropium; species Tetropium fuscum. Next base: position 12,843 of record CAXKVY010004866.1, read on the forward strand.
ATCACACCGCTCGATTGCAACCTCGCTGCTAGAACACAAGAACACAAGCATTTGGGTAGATGGAAGAGAATACATATTACATGGGAATTGTGATATCGAGGACCGGACGCCGAAATATAATAATTATTATTATGAATGAATCAACGTTAGTACCTTTTAAACTTGGTGATCCGCACAAAATTTACATGTGCAATTGAGACATAGAATTTGACGGACAAATTGGTTCAGATTTCTTAGAATACAAGTGCATAATAGATGTGAAACATAAATAGTTAATTATCAATTTTAAAACAATACCCCTATTCAAAGTAACAACCCTCTTTGATTAACATGCAGACAAAAAATTCAAATATATTATATCAATTGAACCACACAGAAGATTTTTAAATTAACTTGAAATTTAGTAAACACTGATACCATATTGTTAGCATAGGAGACCGAAAAGGTACGCGTACCGAATGGCTTAATAAACATTAATGAAAAAGATGAATTGCTTCAATAATGAACGCAACCGCTACACCCAATACGTACAGTAAACTTTTCAAAAATCACGATGGAATCAATTAAATATTTCAATAGTTCTCAACGTTTCAAATCAACCTTTATATTATATTATTGTATTTGTATTAAAAATTCCCATAGTAGAACTAGAAACTTACACAATGTGTTTATATCCCATACCAATCTTAGACAACCGAACAGGCTTACATCTTTTTGTTACAAATCAAAAATACATTGCAAAAGAAGATGATGCCTTGTCATTTGTATTAATTCCAGTAGGGCTGGGCGATTGTCAAAAGTAATAATCGATTTTCGATTGTGTTAAAACAATCGCTTTTTTCGATTAATCGATTACAATCGGTTAACCCATTACAACTGATTAATCGGAATAATCGTATAACCAATAACCAGTATAACAACATGACACCTTCACAACTCACCACATGATTCGTTAGATATTTGTCCACATTGTATGGCCAATTACGATTTTTTCCTGTGGTCAGATCTTTTTTTAATTCAGTAAATGCCAATAAACTGTCAACACTGCGAGCTGCGAGTGCGATTCCATGCTTTTTAAAACATCATGCAACATCTTCTGAACTATTTCATATTACAAAATAATCGACTGCTCGATCTGATAATCGATTGCCGAAATAAGTGATAGTGATTAATCGATCATTCGATTAATGGATTGCTCAAATAACAGAATATTCGCTTAATCGATTATTCAATTTATCGATTATTCGTATGTTCGATTAATCGAATAATCGATTATGCGATTATTCGTTCATTCGATTATTCAATTAATCGATTAATCGATTATTCGATTATTCGATTATTCGATTAATCGATTATTCAATTAATCGATTATTCGATTAATCGAAAATCGAATATATATATATATATATATATATATATATATATATATATATATATATATATATATATAATGGATTATTCGATTAATCGATTATTCGATCAATGGATTATTTTTTAAGCACTTATCAAACAATCGTTTAATCGATTAAATTTCGATTAATCGATTATTATGCCCAGCCCTATATTCCAGATATCAATAATTGTAAATCATTACATATTAATACAAAACTATGCTTAAATATATTGTCATGCCGTATAGATAGCGATGCAATATGCGAAACTCAAATATTAAAAGATGTAAATGTACTACCTCGTACATGCCAAACAGCAATATTATTTGCAAAGTACTACAATGCCCAAAATATTGAGAAAAATAAATCGCTAATATCAGTTTCGGATCCATTACCCGTAACAATCAAATTTCCCAATAAAGAAATAAAATCTGTAAAATTAACCTAAATTCAATATTGAAATTACAACCAGATTGAATGCATTTATAGGAACAACTAGAGTTCATGCAGAACCTATTGTAGATTATGGATCAAACATGACTTATGCTTACCATCCTGTTTCAATACTTGTTGAATGTTGTAATCACCGAAAAAAACATTATTTTCGTGACGTAACACCACTTAAATTAAATAACCTCAACATGGACGCTTTGAATATAGCTAAACATAAACTGGATACTCAGACGAATTAGATAAAATGATGACTGAACCCTATGTAACAAAACATATATCCTGGTTTAGGTACCTATGTTACTATTACCTTTATTATAGATATTATTGTTATGTACACTATATGTACATGGAAACGAAGAAAAGGAAGCCTCAAGATTGGAATTACCAGTTCTGGCGATCAGCCACCGCCGCCTTCGCCAAAACAAAGAATAGCCAAAACGCTAATGCAATGACACCCGTAGAAGTATAAAGTTTATAATAAAATACAAACTAAAAAATGTACGCTTAAATGTTTAGATATGTAATACTCAGTATGTTTTATCAACTAGTAATACTATTGTATAAATAATATTGTTTACCAAAAGTCGTAGTATTGTATAACATCAACTTTTTTTTATGGTGTTAGAAATATAACCCAGACTGTAGACAACAGCAGGAAGCAATTAAGATATAAAAACCATTTAAACCATTAGACTTGAAAGCGTTTCCCCCATTTAGATAAGTGCAGGAAACATTTATATCTATTTTATTTTTGTAAAGAAACCGTCAATTGATATCTCAAAACTCTCTTCTATTAGTATCTATTAGTGGCTCTTGCAGATATTTATTTATTTCGACTATTCCTGCTGCTGTAGGGTTGGACAAAGCTCTTGTTTTATTAATATCCTTAGCGCCGAAGATGAACATGATGAGACTGCAGAATTTCCTGTTACGATATTTTCATTCGACTTTTCAGAGCTAGCAGTAATTTTAATAGAACATACCCTTTGTTGTAATGATTCACAGGCGGCATTAGCTTTCGCTGTATCCGAAAATCCACATTTTTTAAAACGTGGATCAAGTATAGTCACGGAAGTGATCAAAGGATTACTTTCTATATCCTTGAAACGACTATTTAATTGTTTCATGCAAGTGTCGGCCATTTGATGCATTTCTGGCAATTCGCAACTATTAGTTAAATATTTTGACACATGTCTTTTCATTGATCTTACAAATAGTATAATTTTTGAGGCAGAAACATTTTTTTCCGCGCTTATTTCGACGGTAACCTCGTTAAAAATTTCCAAAAAACCAGTGGCAGTTTCCACAATTAACCAGTCGTGGGGATTTAATGCATTAACTTGCTCTTGCCCAATGATAGCTAGTGTTGAGATTACGGCATCTTTAATTTTCAAAATACGTACCAACATATCATATGTTGAATTCCACCTAGTGACTACATCATTTTTTAATTTTAGTTTTGGTAGATTCGTTTGGTCCTGAATCTGATTGAGTTTTTCCTGAGCCTGAGAACTTCTTCTGAAAAATTCTACATTTTTTTTACCTTTTCTATTGTATCGTGTATTTCTCGTAGAGACGCTTGTACTACTAAATTTACTGTATGAGCAAAACATCCAAGATGACGCCATGTCCCTAGTCGAACTGCAGCTGTAATGTTTGCTGCATTGTCACTTATAACTGCAACTACCTTATTACTGATTTTCCACTCTTGGAAAATGACACAAAAATTCTTTCAAATGTTCTGCTGTATGTCGCTGACTAAATCCGATACACCCTAATAAATTTGAACAAAGTTCTGTCTCACCGTTAATCCAATGAGCCGTAACCGCTAAAAAACTTTCATTATTAATAGAAGTCCACCCATCAGTTGTAACACAAACAGCAAATGCTTCCGTCAGTCTATTTTGTACTGTTTCTTTGGTTGTTGTATAAAATTGCGGTATTTAACTATTGGAAATTGTTTTCCGACTAGGAAGGGAATAACCAGGACATAACAAATTTACAAACCTTATAAATTCGATATCTTCAACCAATCTAAATGGTTGGTATTCCTTGACAATCATTCGGACTGTTTATCAAATTCCTTCGATTTATGAATTGATACTGGTTTTGTGTTTTTAATAAAGTCGTTCATTTTCATTTGCTTTGTCACCTGTGTCCTTGCGGAAGACGGTTCTGGCTTGTCTTGGTTACCATTATTATTATTGTCTTTACCTGATGTTGCGCTATATGTGCTCTCCGCCACTGGGGTGTCCGCCGTTACGTTATCAGTATTGGTACTATTGGTGGTTATTTCTAGAGAATTATTTCTATAAATCGAAATACCTACATGTTTTGTCTTCATGTGTCTTGTAAGGTTGCCCGTAGAACCACCCGCTGCGCTGATTATTTGTGAACAATAAGAACATTTTGCCTTATTATTGTCTCTCGGCTCAAAATCATTCCAAATCTCGCTTCTCTTCCGATTCATTTTAACTATAACTGTTTTATAATTGTTTATTACGAGTCCACACAAATCACACAATATAAAATAGATTTAAACATTAAATCCTAACACGTTTAGTTTTTATTGTCCGCAACGTCCGCGTACCGCAATCTACATTGGCTCAATTGACTGTCTGTGTATTGGGTATGTCCGTTATGGACTATGCCTATATACAGGACCTACAGATCCAGCATGTGATCGGTGATTCACTTGAAATAAGCAGCGCCAAGCCAGAGTCGAGCCTTCTTCTGTGGCCGAGCGAACGATAAAGAGAGGGGGAACCGACTCAATTGAGCCGGTTTATTGAACCGGCTCAGTAGAAAGATCCAGATCCGCTGAATCGGGTCATTAAATGACTCGGTTTGCCCACCTCTAATAAGAAATAAAGTTTTAAAAAAGTCAAATTAGAAAAACGACATATAATATATACACGTATTTATACATGCTCGACTGAGCTGATTCAGCAGGCAGTTATGACTACATGGTTTCTATAATGCAAAGTGCAATAATTATTAATTACGCTAAATTAACTGATAAGGATGCGAAACGCATATATAATAAGATATTAGAGCAAAATATTATCTTTCGCTATACAGCAAAAGCACGACTTACGGATAACCATAGTATACGTTACTTTCATATAATAGGCATGCATTTCATATAACTATCTTATTATAAAATAAAGTTGCTGCCTGGCCTGACTTCGACTTTCAAATAATATAAAACTTAAGTTACCTAATAAAAAAAATATAATATTTAAATAATGAAACTGAATGAAATTCATATAGCAGCTAAGAATATTTAAATTATATAATTAAGAATAAATTGAAAATAGTTCAAAATAAAACTGAGATACACTGTTAGTCTTTCAACTGTGCACTCGATGCACTCTTCGTCGATTCCATCTTCATGGTGTATTGGTGGTCTTCTCCTTGGAAGTAGGCTTGAGAGGATTTTAAACCTGTGATTTGGCTTCGGCGAGGTAATCTAAGTTTCTGGAATATTGGTCGTGTATGTTTGGAAATTTCAAATTTTTCTACGTTGAGGTTGTTAGGCTCAAGAGGTTCGAGTTCTGGCAATTTGGGTTTGCCTGGCATTTTACTACAACAGGTAAATGAAATTTTGACTTGGTGAGGATTGTTATTTGTTTCCGAATAGTCTTTGGAGCTTGCTTGGAGTTTAGTGATTCCAATGAAAATTATTTTTTTGTTGATAAGTTTGGTTACTGAACTGTTCTTAAGACTTGTGCATCTTGATGTGTAGAGGTTCAGAGTTGATGGTTAGCCACATATTAGCTTCCAGCTCTTAGTCATTATATCCTTAGCAAAATACCAGTGAATAATGGCAGTTTTTCTGATAACTTTTTTGTAGACTTAAATAAGAGTGCTTCACAAGTAGCGTCATTATCAATCTGGTATGCGAACAGCTTTGAACATAATTTTGTGCCAAAGGTTAAACGTTTGCAAATACTTGGATGAGGAAAAGTATATACATCACAGAATCATCAATCGACTTTCGCTTGATATTTATTTGTGATAGGTAAAATGTGATGTAGATCAGTTTTATTATCAAAATAGGAATGGGATACAAATGATAGAGGGTATAAGTTTATTGTTCTACTAAAAGTATCCCTAAAACGAAAACTAGATCTTAATTGGATTGAAATGCTTCGAGTGCAATGATTCCTCAAAGGGTAAATTAAAATTGGAGAGAGTATTAAAGATTGTTTCAATTCAATAAATAGATTTTTGCTATAGTATCAAAATGAAATAAAATTATATTTTGGAGTAATTTCATCATTGGTTTTGAAATGTTTGCAAAGAGACAGTTTATTTCAGTCTCTTAAATGGTCAGAAATTACTTGATTTCTTTTTTATTTTTCAGTTCAAGATAATTTTGAATACAATACAATTTTTTTACAATTTGAAATACAATTTTCACGGGATTCTGTTTTACATCGTTTTCAGTCCTAATTATGCAACTTCTTTTCTAAGGAATTCACATTTTTCAGATAAAATCTTAAGTATAATTTTCTGAAGTTTGTTTTGAGGAGTTAATGTTTATCAAATGTTAATGATAAATGTGGTCAAGGGTTGTTGGCGAATAAATAATGATGTCGTCCAAATAAACACAAGAATGATCATTTTTAATTTCCAATAAAATATTATAGCACTCTTTGAATCGTTGGTGGAGCGTTTAATCAAAATACCATACGTACAAATTCAAAACGTCCATTTAATTTTCGATAGTCAATAACTACACGTCATTTCTGCTTTCCAGATGCGCCAAGTTTTTTCGGGACTTCCCAAACTGGAAAGGACTATGGATATATTGAATGTCAAATTAAACGCTGGTCTAACATTTTAGAGATTTTTGTTTTTATTCACAGATTATATGTGAATCCTTGTTTCATCAGTGAAAGATTCCTTAGCAAAACCTTCTAAATAAAATATATCAGACCATCTTAAACATATTTCTATTATTGAATATCTTTCTTCTTCTTTAGTTGTTCTAAATTAAACTAATTTAAAATTTCCTCGTGTCTATCGAAGCTAACACTATTTAGGAGAACAATAACCTCCTTATACCCTCTATCATTTGAATCCCATTCCTATTTTGATAATAAAACTGATTTACATCACATATTACCTATCACAAATAAATATCATGCGAAAGTCGATGATTCTGTGATGTATATACTTTTCCTCATCCAAGTATTTGCAAACGTTTAACCTTTGGCACATAATTATGTTCAAAGCTCTTCGCATACCAGATTGATAATGACGCTACTTGTGAAGCACGCTTATTTTGGTCTACAAAAAAGTTATCAGAAAAACTGCCATTATTCACTGGTATTTTGCTAAGGATATAATGACCAAGAGCTGGAAGCTAATATGTGGCTAACCATCAACTCTGAACCTCTACACATCAAGATAGACAAGTCTTAAGAACAGTTCAGTAACCAAACTTATCAACAAAAAATTAATTTTCATTGGAATCACTAAACTCCAAGCAAGCTCCAAAGACTATTCGGAAACAAATTACAATCCTCACCCAGTCATGATTTCATTTACCTGTTGTAGTAAAATGCCAGGCAAACCCAAATTGCCAGAACTCAAACCTCTTGAGCCTAACAACCTCAACGTAGAAGAATTTGAAATTTCCAAACATACACGACCAATATTCCAGAAACTTAGATTACCTCGCCGAAGCCAAATCGCAGGTTTAGGATCCTCTCAAGCCTACTTCCAAGGAGAAGACCACCAATACACCATGAAGATGGAATCGACGAAGAGTGCATCGAGTGCACAGTTGAAAGACTAACAGTGCATCTCAGGTTTATTTTGAACTATTTTCAATTTATTCTTAATTATATAATTTAAATATTCTTAGCTGCTATCTGAATTTCATTCAGTTTTATTATTTAAATATTATATTTTTTTATTAGGTAACTTAAGTTTTATATTATTTGAAAGACGAAGTCAGGCCAGGCAACAACTTTTTTTTATAATAAGATAGTTGTTATATGAAATGCATGCCTATTATATGCAAGTAACGTATACTATAGTTATCCGTAAGTCGTGCTTTTGCTGTATAGCGAAAGATAATATTTTCCTCTAATATCTTATTACATTGCGTTTCGCATCCTTAGCAGTTAATTTAGCGTAATTAATAATTATTGCACTTTGCATTATAGAAACCATGTAGTCATAACTGACTGCTGAATCAGCTCAGTCGAGCATGTATAAATACGTGTATATATTATATGTCGTTTTTCTAATTTGACTTTTTAAAAACTTTATTTCTTATTACACGAATACAAACACTATTTTAATCTTACATAATTTATTGTACCAAAACGTTCTGATAACAAAATTACAAAGTAACTTAACATAGACTTAAGACTGAATCTAAAGTAAGACTGATCTTTTTTAAGCTGTGCCTGAGCGTGAGCTCACACACTATAGCTGCCAATTGGTGTACATGACAGGAACAACGTTTTAGTTGTTCTAGAACAACTTTATCAAATAGGGTGGTATTTCAAAAGGGGATCAAAGTTTCCAGATAAGTTCCTAGGGTTAAAAGGTTTTGAGA
>CAXKVY010004867.1:0-17034 GCA_964058915.1 Tetropium fuscum
ATTAAGGACACAAAGGATGTGGAATAAATACAGTATTACAAATATTATTAGGTACATAACTACGATTAGTAAAAGGTATTAGGTACGTCGCGTCGCCGTCGGTTGGTAATATATTGTGACGTAGTCGCCCTCTAAGGATTAAATAATAGTGACAGCTGACACATTTGACGTTAATCGTGCTGATTATGTCTTGCCGTTATTTTCATTTCGTAATTCCGAGTTTTTAATTGACTTTCTTGTAATCTACATAGAATCTAGAAGCATTAAACATATTTTACATTTTAGAAATGTAGCCTGAAAGTATATTTCACTCAAACAAACTTAAGTTTGTAATTTCAGTTGTTTAAAGACATTTAAAACAATATGGCAACTATAAATACTCGTATAAATATATGTTAAAAAATGCGTCACGTCTTGTGATGGGCTCTGACAAAAAATAGCGCTGGAAAAAATAGCGCTGGAAAAAATAGCACGTAACAAAATAGCGCTGGAAAAAATAGCGCTAGATTAAAACAGCGCTGATATAAAAAAGCGTGTTACAAAATAGCGCCTTGTACAAATAGCGTGTCAGATAATAGCGGTCTAGAAAAATAGCGCGTCACACGTTTATCATTTTCCGTTTGAATTCCGCGATATTTCGTCCAGTGCCATTGTTTAAACCTTTTTATTTTATTTATAGTTGACGCTCATTTGTAACTGTCAGTGTCACAGCCAATGTCGATCTACATTTTGAATTCAGGCATGGAACAATATTCAATTTCTCATAAGAATAAAAAAAAATTAATTTATGCAGGATACAGATACAGAAAAGACAAAGAACATTCGAAATCGATAACGTGGAGATGCACCAAAGCAGGTTGCAAAGGAAGAATAATCGACTATGGAGAAAACAATAAACAGCCTACGACTGGTCACAATCACGCTCCGGATCCTGTTAAAAATAAGATGGATACATTCAGGAACGAAATAAAACGCGTGTCGAGAGAGGCCGTCTACAAACCAAGAGTTGTGCTACAGTCTGTTGCAAGTACCAGTAATATTACTCGTGAGGTAGCTGTAGCGCTTCCGAGTTATGACTCTATAAGAAAATCTATACATAGAGTAAGAAAGCAAACTCAATTAAAATTGAATTTTGACAGGCTCGAAGCGATCGAAATACCCGATTAGTATTTGAAGATGGAAAACGATGAACAGTTTTTACTTTGGGACTCGGGGAAAGAAGATGTAAGTAGAATATTCATTTTTGGAACATACTAAATGAGTTTCACAACTGGTGTGTACATGGGACCTTTAAGGTTGCTCCTAAATTATTCGTCCAACTATATACAATCCACGTACTTATGGGTTTCGAAGCAGTTCCTGTGATATATGCATTCTTGCCCGATAAACGTGAAGAGACATATAGAAAGCTTTTCAGAAAATTGCTCGACATAGAACCGACATTAAATCCAGATAGCATATTATCTGATTTTGAACTTGCGTCCATAAATTCCATTAATTTCGTGTTTTCTCTTGCCAAAATTGCCTGTTGTTTCTTCCACCTTGGACCAAATTTGTGGCGGCAGATTCAGCGACATCGACTCGTCGATCTTTATCGCGATAATGAAGAAATATATGTACTAAATAATATATGTACTAATATATGTAAAATGTACTAAATGCAAAATGTTGCGCGCATTGTGTTTTGTACCAGAAAAATATGTACAATTTGCATTTGAAGTTCTAGTTGAAGAATACCCAGAACAATTGAAACCTATAATAGAATACTGGGAAAATAATTACATAGGGAAGAGAATTCATAAGGTTGTCCCCAGATTCCCCATAAAAATTTGGAATATGTACGATCGAATTGTCGGTGATTTGCCCAAAACTAACAATTCAGTGGAAGCTTGGCATAACTCTTTCCAAAAAATGTTAGACTGTCAACAACTTTTCTTGTTCTCATCAAACAAATTAGAAAAAAACATATGTTTTCCGAGATTCAAATCAACAGATTTAAATCGGGCATAAGGAAGAAAGAATCTAACAATAATAAGTTTGTCATTCAAAAGAATCGACTAAAATTATTGATCGAGGGATATTCATTTCAATTTATTAAGGAATATTTAGAATCTTTGTCTTACAATTTGTCAACAATCTTAGTTTCGTTTACACACCTACTCTTATATATGTTGTAGTTTAATGACCGACCTAATATGTATATAAAAATGTATATATATACAGGGTGAGTCAGTTTTTTGTAGACAAACTTTAACAGGGAATAGAACGCACGTTTTTAAAAAGAAAAGTACCTATAAAGATATGGCCGATCTAGCTTCCTAAGGAAGATACAGGGTGTTAAAATTTAATTTTTTTTTACATTAATGTGTAATATTTTCTGAAAGGAATGATATATTCACTAAATATTTTACACATATCTTAACCTGCATAGGATCAACATGTTGTATTGTTCCTGTCGAAAATACTATAGTGGATGTTACTTTTTTCGGGTACTTCGACTATTCTGCATAATAGAACTTTTTTTTCGTACGCCACTGACATTATCTGATACATATTTCTAAAATAACGGCCCCTTAGTAACAATTTTGATCTCTTGTAATTTTGCTCTAACTATGACAGTTTTCGAGATATTGGCCGTTGTTTCTCTGACAGTGTAATGTCGTTATTATAATTTTTTTTTCTCGAATTTTCTTTATGACTTATAAACGAACGCTTAGATTTTTTCATGTTTGGGGGATAATGCCTATTAATTAAGGCGCATAAAACAAGCGGTAAGAATGTTCAAAAACTTGCACAGTGGCGGGGTGGAAGGGGTGCTCCACCCCTTTCGTAAACAGAACTTCTACGCCAAAGACTATTTAAAAAAAACTGTTATTTTCATTATCTACATACAGTTTAACAAAAATAATGTCCCTTCTTCTGTTTCGAAATTCTTGTGCGTTTCCTAGTTATTTTGATTTTTAGTGTTTGATGTGGTACTAAATTAAGTAATTTATTTATTAGCAATAATAATTATCGGCTAAATATTTAATTCTTTCAACGAAACCTACCTAAATATGGTTTGTTAAGGATTCTAAAAAGCCGAAATCTCTTTATCTCTTTCCAAGTAATTACAATTACAAAAAAAACATTAGATGAACATTGATGTTAATGTTTATGGAGATATAAACATTTTTGAATTTATAGCAATATTTAATTAACAATAATAATTGTGGAATAAATAACAATTACAAATAACAAAATGTAAACCGTTCTTCTCAATACACATTTCACTGCGACGTATCATAGAACGTCTTAAGTTAACTAAATGATGCACCCTTATTTCATTGCAAGCATCTCTAATGCGATTTTGAAGTTCCTCAAGTGTATTAACCGGAGTGGTATACACTATTTCCTTAATGAATCCCCACACAAAAAAGTCAAGTGGTATTAAATCGGGGGATCTGGGAGGCTACGCCACTGGACCTCCACGACCTATCCACCTCCCTGGATAGTTATTGTTTAGCCAATTTCTTACATTTCTGCCATAATGGGCCGGGCACCCATAAAGTTGAATCCAAGACTGTCTTCTTAAATTCAAAGGAATGACTTCCCATATATTACCATGGTGTTCTTCTAAAAATTGTAGGAAATTTTCTGAATTTACACGTTGTGGCAAGAAATAAGGTCCAAACACGTGGTTGCCGTAAATTCCAATCCAGACATTTGTACTAAATTCATGTTGAAAACTTCGTGGTCGAATGGCATGTGGGTTTTCATGTGCCCATACATGCAGATTGTGAAAATTTACTATACCACGACGAGTAAAACAAGATTCATCAGTCCACAGTATATTGGATAAGAAATCCCTATTATTTTGAATGGAGTTAAGAACCCACCTACAATAAGTAAGTCTTCGTTCAGCGTCACCTGGACATAAACCTTGAACAGGTTGAAAATGATATGGGCGCCACTGTGCAAGTTATTGAACATTCTTACCGCTTGTTTTATGCGCCTTAATTAATAGGCATTATCCCCCAAACATGAAAAAATCTAAGCGTTCGTTTATAAGTAATAAAGAAAATTCGAGAAAAAAAATATAATAACGACATTACACTGTCAGAGAAACAACGGCCAATATCTCTAAAACTGTCGTAGTTAGAGCAAAATTACAAGAGATCAAAATTGTTACTAAGGGGCCGTTATTTTAGAAATATGTATCAGATAATGTCAGTGGCGTACGAAAAAAAAGTTCCATTATGCAGAATATCCGAGGTACCCGAAAAAAGTAACATCCACTATAGTATATTCGACAGGAACAATACAACATGTTGATCCTATGCAGGTTAAGATATGTGTAAAATATTTAGTGAATATATCATTCCGTTCAGAAAATATTACACATTAATGTAAAAAAAATTGAAACTTTAACACCTTGTATCTTCCTTAGGAAGCTAGATCGGCCATATATTTATAGGCACTTTTCTTTTTAAAAACGTGCGTTCTATCCCCTGTTAAAGTTTGTCTACAAGAAACTGACTCACCCTGTATATATAGGTATATATTTTTTTAAATATTGGGCTATACTCGTGGTGCGCTGTGAATTCATGAAGGATTTTCACTAGGTGCAATCAAGCGTTATTAGAGAGATATTATTGTTTTCGTACAGAGTTATTACCGCATACGCTATTTTAAATTTCAACATCTCCTTATTGGATTGTAGCGCTATTTTAACAGGCGCTGTTTAGCTACGCGCTATTTTAAAAGCGCTGTTTTAACCAGGCGCTATTTTAAAAGCGCTGTTTTAACCAGGCGCTGTTTAGCTACGCGCTATTTTAACAGGCGCTGTTTTAACCAGGCTCTCTTTACCAACGCGCTATTTTGTCTAAGCGCTTATAGTTACACGCTATTTTTTCCAGCGCTATTTTTTGTCAGAGCCCTTGAGATGACCCAACTGTTTCGATTACTGGGATAAAAGATAAAAATATATAGGTTACTTTATTATTTATTGTATAATATCAATTTAAGAGTGAATGTACCTATTGCTTGGAAAATCCTAAATATTTCTCCTAAACCACACTATTATGGTCTTACCTACTATATGAACAATTATTGTAGTATTCATATTGTTTATATGGTAGTAGAAGCTTATTAACATCTTCGAACAACTATGCGAAGGTGAAGACTGTTTTGTTGAGGGGCTAGCCTACACCAGCAACACAAAATCCGAGACAGAAATTTTTTTAAGGTGCACATGCTACAATTCTGTTGATCTAGGCAAAAACGAAAGAAAATATAAAAACTATTGGAAATTCAAATTAAGATCTTAGCACCATGACGGATTATCCGCAACTAATCTTGAGTGCATGTACTTTCCATAGAAAATATTAATATATATATATTATTAATATATTAATATTTTATATAGTTTCTATGATCGTTTACAATTTTAGTAATAAAATTGTCAAAAAAATATCACAGTCAGTTATTGTATAATGTACTGAAATAAAGACCTAATAACAAATAAAGTAAAAAATGTATTTACCTTTAGGTATATGGATTAACTTCCTGTTATTTAACGAAAAACTCTTATAAACTATATTATAACACAATTGACTTCCCAAATTGTTTTAAGAATATTAAAGGTCACTAAGAAATAAAAATCAACTGTTATTTTTGGATGCTGGCAATATTATTGGATGAACAGATGTACTAAAACATTATTTTTTCTACAACAAATAATACAAATAATATATTATAGTAATAAAAATGTCGTTATTTTTGAACTGCAGAAATAAGTTGTCATTGTAGTGGGTAACTTTCTTGGGTGGGTAACTTTCAGCTCGAAGTCATTTTATTTTATAAAAATCAATAAATAATGTTTTATGTTCCAACATTTTCTTATGAACCTGTTCTGTGCGCTTGCAATGAAAATAATATGATTTTAACAATAAAAATGCATATTTTCATTTCAAGCGCACAGAACAGGCTTATAAGAAAATCTTGGGACAGAAAACTTGTATTATAATTATCGGTATGATAATAGCTAGTGCACGCACCTAATTTGATAATTAGATCTTATGTAGCTTTTAATTATTTATACTTAACCAAAATAAATGCATCAATTTGCCTCTCACTCCCAGCCTTACGCAACAACCATACACATATTAATACGTCTATGGCAACAACCTAAACATGTAGCATGCGGCAAATTGGGCAAATATACATGTTACATATATAATGTCACCTCATGTTATTTCTATTGAAAGACTGAGTGTGGTATGTGTCATTGTCGCATGCTACATGATCTTTTCGAAATCAGTGATCCCAAAAACATATGAAACGAGACTTCATTCGAAAAACTGTGATAGAGTAAACTTTTTCGGAATATAACGTTATCTTGTGCATTTCCTCGCCGCCATTTTGAAAAAAAATGGATCTGCCACTGGACTATGTCAGTATTTGTGCATTATTGTGTATTTGTCAGTATATCTTATCAAGTAGCAGTTTGATTTATATTTATTTTTTAATTGTTTATGTTATAATTATTGATCTATTTTGAATATCTATATAGAATATCAGTGTTTTTTAAGATTATTACTCACTGTGCAGGTCAGGAATTATATTAACCTTTAGTGAAGCAGGCATCTAATTTTAAGATAATTAAAATTAACTGTAACACATTCACAAACACAACAACTTTAATAGTTATTTTAGTAATTAAAAAACTAGTATATATATTTTTTAATTTTTTATATGTATAGGTACTTTACTCGGATATATTTTAATAATTTTAATAATTGGAAAGAATGGAGAAAACCTGATTTTAAATATCTATGTAGGCAACTAAAATAGGTACAAACTCGATTATGCATTAAGAAATAGTGTCATCTGATATATTTTATGTTTTCCAGAAATATATCACTATTTACCATAATACGTTCCGACTGACAGTTACTTGTTTTTCCTTGAACCGTGAAACAAATTCGAAATTTTTTTCAACAGAGGTATCTGCCGGTTCTGGCAGCATTATGCAAAATCTTTGTCAATATCCATTTAGACGTTTTACATTATATATAGCCCAATCAAATTAGGATTTGACACGCAGAAAAAGAAAGAAAGTCAAGAGCGCCAGAAGCACGGCTCTGCCGGTGGGGCCCATCAGCAAGGGCTGCGCAACTTTACGTGACACTGATCACAGTTGTGGGGAGAGTTACGTGTAACGCGCGGCCTACCTCGAACGAACGTGTCCCAACGAAAAGGGCCACACTCTATATCTCAATAACCACTGAATTAATTAATTTCATAAAATATTAGAAAATTATAGTACCGAGGGGGAGAAAACACCCCACAGAAAAAATCAATTTACAATTTAAAATACTAATTTTTCAATTGTTCAAAACGTGACCCCCCTACCTCCATACAAACATAAAGTCGATTTGCAAAACCGTGTCTCACTTTTTGGAAAGTTTCGGGAGTTTTGGCACTGAATTATCTGATAATTCTATCTTGAGGGTCTGCAAGCGATTTAGGTGGTGTTTTATAGACCACCGACTTTAGGTGACCCCAAAGAAAAATTGTAAAGGCGTCAAATCGTGGGGTCGTGCTGGCCGTTCCATACCCCCTTCTCCCAGTCCACCTCCCAGGAAACCTTTGTTACAAAAAAAGTGCAAAATGTGGTGGTGCACCATCTTGCTGAAACATTAGGAGCCATTCTTGAAGGTCATTACTATAATCTTCTAACAATTTCTGTTATTAAGGGATCGATTGTGTTTTCTAACATTTCCAAGTATCGCTCACCAGTTAAATTTTCCCTATAAAATAATGGTCCCACAATGTATTCCCCGTGATATCCGCCCATACATTCAATTTCTCAGAACATTGTGTGTGTTTGATTGTGTGTGTTTGTTTGTTCGCAAAAATTCAATTCTGGCATCGAAGTCATCTTCCGACAATTCTCGGTGAATTGTCATTTTGTAAGGGTAAACTTCTATATTAAAATACGCTGGCACGTTGAACGTGATATTCCTGATGTGTCTTGTAGTCCTCTTAAAGATGTTGTAGGATTTAAATAAATGTGACCTATAACAGCTACTTGAACTACCTCGTTAGAAATTCTTACTGCACGTTTCTTGTTCATAACAGATCTAGTATTCAACCAATTTCCTAACATATCGATCATTTAGGTTCTTACCAGGATTATCGTTATTGAACATCCTAACTGCTTTAGCTGCATTTCTTCCTGCTTGGCCATACAGGAGAATGATACGTGCTTCATATCGTTAGGGCTTCTATATCTTAACTCTATTCGTATCGTATTAGGTAAACTGTCAACTTTTTCAGTGAACATAACCTAAGAAATCGTCGTCTTCCTCATTAATAAGAAGGGGGTTATTGATATAGAATAAATATATTTTAAGATAAAATAGTTAATATCAATTTTTTCGGATCTACCATAATGACTATCCTAAGACACCACAAAAAATTCGCTATACTAATTTATTAATGAAAGAACGTGTACGTGTATGAAAGAACGTGTACATTGAATGTTGTTTTGGGCAATTAAAACCATGATTTCCAATTATATTACAGTACAAAGTTCGTGTAAGACTTCAGAAAGTCCCCGAAATAATGCTTATTAGAAAATAGCATTTGCTGTGGAGCGTGAAGGATTTGCTATAGAGCCTTCAATCAACGTATAGAGCGAAAGCAAAACATTATCAATTTAAAACGAAGCAAATGGTTTTGCTACTACCTTCTACTTCGCAGCATTTGTTTTTTACCTCAACCAAATGCTTCTGTTTTATTCACTAGACCCATTGTCTATCATATCGTTTGGTATAAAGGTTTCTAGCATCAACGGTATTTTTCTCCAAATAATTAACGTGTCCACTTTTTCATCTCTGGTATTAATTTGCAGCATTTTGGACAAAATTAACAAGACATTTTTACAGACAATAAAATCACCGATAAACCAACAAATATTTGACAGGCTAAATATTTTATTGTTTTAGCCAACTTATAGTAACTTCTTAACATTTGATTAGAACAAAATTGTCATCTTTTCATATTTTCTTTTAGCTCTAATTTTGATTGTATTTATCGCACATTTTAATACGACATATTAATAAATTCCTTATTAATAGTACTAATAAATGGTAACATGGTATCAATATTTATGAGCAAGATTTATGAGCAAACTTTAGTTGCTCATAAATCCCGTAAATTAGTATTTTTGACGAGATTTCCATTTCTCTAGCATTCATTACAGCTGTAAATTAGAATAAATAACGTTCATGGCGCAGTTAAATGGAAAATTAAAAATTAAATTATAAAAAATATTATAATTTAATAAATAATAAAAATAACAATTATGTAGTATCACAGATTCAGAAAATTGAACAGAATTCAAAAATGCAGTAATATGCAGGGTGTTCCATTTAAAAATCGTGTAAAAATCGTCAAAAGTTAGTGTCGGCGAAACCGGAAGCGAAAAATATCACTTGTATGTCTAAAATTTCCGCTTATTATGTGTATATGATATCCCAAATATTATATTATATATATATATATATATATATATATATATATATATATATATATATATATATATATATATATATATATATATATATATATATATATATATATTTATTATCATTTCCATCATATTGCTCACTACAAATTAGTAATTAAAAATATTAGTAAAAAATAATAAACGGTAACAATACTTACAGGCGTTAACTCGATTGATGTCTCCAAACTAAATTTTGGGAAGGCAACTTGAACTGTTTTGGAAACCATGTTGTCATTTTCAACAATATTTTTGAAGTTCTCTAATGTTAAATTTTTCAATGTACTTTCAATTGAATCTTCAGTACTAGCAAAGGGGGGTAAAAGAATGTACATGCTTATATTGTCTCCTTTATAAGGCAATTCCAGGATATGAGCACCTAACGTTTCAGATACATCTAAAACAAACAGATTGGATAAAAAAAACCTTATCAGAGAATTAGATTAAGAAAATAATACACTTTAGAAGTATAAATATGTAAACAAGTTATAAAACATACCATGCTTAAAGGTTTCCTCTATATGCATCATATCGACCATAATTTGTTTGGACGGATTGACATAAAAAACTTCTTGATTTGTAAGATCTGGGTTAAATTTATGCTCCCAGATTCCCTTAAAATAAGCCGCATTGACTAATACCAAATCAGTTGCTTGGTCTATTGTTCCTGCTGGCAACAAATCCTTAATCATGTGGTGGGTTGTATTATCCACCCAATTGTTAATGGATATCCTTGCAGTATCTGGATCAGTTTTGAAATCTTTTTTCTCCAGTTCCTCCGGAAAATCATTAGCAACACACTCCCTGATTGGGACAATATTAGAGATATAGATCTTGTTTGCATTGGTGAATTCATACGGTGCACTTTTAGCCAAGACTTGGGTAAAATATTTGTCAGTTTTGTAAGCAGCATATACATCATATTTAACCTAAAACAAGTCAGAATTGTGTCATTATGCATACATTTCTCATATTGATATATTTATATTTGTTCCCCCCCGTTAGCTTTGTAGCTGATGGAGGTACTTCGTAAATTTATTAGGATCCGAGAAAATAGAAAAACAATTTTTCTATTCCTCCCTGCACATGTTCGCACCCCGCCGCATCTGCGGGACTTAAAAAATATAGAAAACTGTGACACTCTTGACATTCGTGACACTGAAGAGGGGCTCAAAACGTATTCAAATAATCGGCAAGGTAAGTAGGACTAATAGGTAACTTGGACTAATAGGTATATAGGCTAATAGGTCGCAGTGGCGACTCGTGGGTTCTAGAATAGGTGACGCGTATTGTTTTTCAAAAATCCCTGAATCAGCTATATACGTTTTTTTTAGCCAAATGAGGTAAAAATTACGGAAGCACATTTACATTTGTAAAAAATAAAAACATATACGGCATTTAAAATATTTTGTAACGCACATTTTGTAATTTTGTTGTTGCAAAACTAAATGTAACCGATGAGCTAAACAATGAACAAACACTGCTGGTGGAGTCACTTTTTATTACACTCGCGCCGTCATAAGTAATACTGGAGCGATCATAATTGATTTATAATTATATCGTTCCAAACGTGGATTGAAGATTTACATCCTTCAATCAATAGTCCCAACGCAAGGTGGATGAGGTTAAATAATGTTTCAAAAATCGTTTTCCACTAATTTTGCATTGGAATTATTAACATATTTATCTGAAAATAATTATAGTATTTGTGATTCTTGCAAAATGTTTGTTGACCGTATCATCCACTTGAACTAAAAAAAAAATATATTCATCTATTTCTTTTGCTAGTTTCCTGAGTATAATTAGAAATACATAGCACAATTTCGTTTTCTATTGTTTTTGAGTCTCCAGAAAATACGGTTTTAATTTTTTCGTATTGATTTTGATCTATATTTCACATAAGATTTCAATAATTCTTTAAAATTTCCGCGATTTAAGGAATTAACATGACCATCATGGCCACCAAAAGCAAACTCCGGTATGTCCTAAATAATACAAAACAGCTTAAATAATTGGTAGCTCTGTAAACATCCGATTTATCTCCGCCGTCTTTGTAAAGAATTTGTATATCTCCGTCTTTGTAAAGAAAATATATTTTTCTGCTCATCTGAAAAAGGCGTTTCAAGTAAAATACACACGTTATCATTTAAGTTTAAGGGAAACATTATTGCTTAACTCTTATACCTATGCAAAGAAAAATGTAGCTCTCCGAGTCTCCAACAATACCGAGGTGAGGAGGTGAGGAGTGGGAGAACGGGATAACGGAAAGACGGGACGATTCAGTTGCTTGCCAAAATGCATGACGTAGGTACCTAGCCTTGTACTAGTCATAGGCGGTGGGACACGTGGGCGACTGTTACCTACTACCATGGCAACCGTACAATTTGGTGCATTATATATATATATATATATATATATATATATATATATATATATATATATATATATATATATATATATATATATATATATATTGTGAAAAGTAATCTTGGGTTTTTCACAAAATAAATATGAAATTCAAAGCTAATATATATATATATAGAAAATTTCAAAGCTAATATATATATATATATATATATATATATATATATATATATATATATATATATATATATATATATATATATACTATATATATATATATATATATATATATATATATATATATATATATATATATATATATATATATATATATATATATATATATATATATATATATATATATATATATATATATATATATGACCAGACTATTATTATAAGGTTCAGCCCCCTAGGTCTCCCATTATCTAACCTATATACCAACGATATCCCTCATCCTGCTGACCATCGTACTGCTGTTGCATTATTTTCAGACGATCAGAGGGAGTATCACAAAATCGAAAAAATACTGATATTAACAACCATAAAGCAACAGCAGACGAAGAGGACGACAACATACTACTACAACAACTGGAGGTTGCATATCAACCTTAATAAAACCCAGGTAACGGAAAGCCGGGCTCTTCAAGATGAAATGAGGAGAGCCAGGCTTCAGTGAAGAGCCAGGTAGGTACCCGAGGTAAAAATTAAAATGAGAAATGTCATCACAACCGAATTTTACATTTTACATCAGAACCGAATTTAAAATACTTAGGAGTAATCATAGACAGGAAGTTGAATTTCCTAAGGCACCTAAAAACTGTGAAAAAGCACGAGATAGAACTCGACAGATTTACGCTATCCTTAAAATAGCCCTTCCCAAAATTGCAACTCTCTATAAATTCTACGTCCGCCCCATCCTAACCTATGCATGCATCCCCAGTATGGTACCCAATCCTATCCATTACAAAAAAAATGCAAGGGCAGTAGAATAATTCACTTAGAATAGCCCTCAAAATCCCACAATAAACCTCTATCCTCAACCTATACACCCTAACAGGAACACCCCTCATCAACGATTGTACAGACCACAAATTAATATCAGAATTCAAAGACAGGGTTACACAACACCTAATCTCCAATACACACCTCCCGCAATCACAAATTTGCACAATCCCTTCCCTTCCCTTCCCTTCCCTTCCCTAAACTACCTATACACTCCCTGACCCCGCCACTAATATAATATACAAATTAAGAAAAAAACATCACAAAATAAAAACATATGAAATAAAATAAAATCTAAAACACTAAAAAGAGGCAAACTGAATTAAAAATTAAAAAAAAAAACCAAATACAGAAAAAAATTACATTAAACAAAAGAAAGAACCCATACAACCAAAAACACCAGCATAGGAATAAGTAAAGAAATGTCCCAATTAAAAATATCATATAAACTAACAAATATTAATAGCCACAAGAAAAATATTTCCCCCAAAATTCTTCTATATACCCAAAGAGAGAGTAATAATAACCAGAAAAAACGAAAAAAGTACTTAACCTACTTATTAGTATTATCATAGATTTATGGTATTATTAATTGTAGTTGCTTTAATTAATATTCAAAATTGGTATTATAAATAATAATTTCATCTACCTATTACATTATTAATGGCATTGGCTTGAAAAATAGCCATAATAAATAATTATGAAAATAAGGCTGAATCGCCGCTTGACTTGCTAAACCCCACGAGCCGCCACTGGCGCACAGTTAGTTTACAAATTTCTTTTGGAGTAACAGAGACATATTCATACGAGTATGTATACCTAATATACCTTTATATATCATTGGTTATCTGTGTAGGTACATTTTCTCTACCTATGTTTTACATAATATTTGCATGTAGTAGCTATGTACCTATCTACTATCTACATAATATATTATGTATTTGAAATATACTGATTATATTTATTACGACTTTGTCGTCTAAAATAAAATGTAAATATATTTACGGTTCAATTGGAAAATGTGTTTCTGATGACACATTTTTTATTGTATCGATCAGGATGAAATTTTATGTGTTGTTATCTTAAAACTTCAATATATTTATGAGTAACTGTAACGCAATTTTATAAACAGCAGACGAACTTATTTAAAACAGCTACCAATAAATTGTACATTATCTTTGTCAAATAAGTTACTTGTTTTAAAGGATTGACAATAATATTAGTCCAGACGAGAACATTATTTTTACATCCGTTGGGGAGGATCATTGGCAGTCTACATACAGTGTAGCGACCAGATTCTGCTAAATCCGAAGAAAGTCTTCAGGTTGAAGGGACGTCGCAGCGGACGTCGAAGGGACGTCAAGATGGAATGAAGATGGCAAGAAATACTTTTTGAATTATGAGAAACTAATGCTGTTATTGATTGTAAATAATACTACAAAAATAAAAGACACTGTATAACCGAAATTTTTTAAAAATCGTGGCACTTGCGAGTTAGAAGCTGTGTGGCAGTTTTTATTTAAATAACTTTTAATAAACTTTTCTGTGTGCCCTGTTGAATTTTATTAGTGTTAAATTAGGCGTATTGAATAAGTATAGATTTCCTCATTTTGGTAATTTTACACGTGTTCTTCACAACATGAAAGTTATAGATATAAACATATATGAAGGAGCATACATACAAATGAGACTTTTTTGTATGACCATTTTAGTGTAGCCGGTACGTGTCTTGGAAAATGATCCTACCGATAAATGTTCACCTTCTGGAAAAAATGCCCATCTTTTACTGGCTCTATCTCCACAACCAATGGACATAGAGCTTGGGTTAGGCTTAAATTGTAGAAAATTTAGTCTGCTTTACAAAAGTATACGCATTTGTATGACCAGAGCTTAAACCGTTAAGGAGGACCAGTAGTTCGACGTCGATGATCTATATCAATGGGTGACGTCAGGGCGACGAATGAAATGTGCTATACAACATACATACCAAAATTATTCAGTACAATTTTTCATTATTTTCCCAAAATCCGACATTTTAATAGTTTTTGAGGAAACTATGAGACCTAGAGGCATCATTTTGGAATCAAATTGAAGTTAATTAAATTTTCTACAATTTTCTTTGGCATGACTTTTCACTAGGACCATTAGTTTAGCCGGTGGTACGTGTCTTGGAAAATAACCCTGCCGATAAATGTTCACTTTTTGGAAACAAAATCCCGTATTTCACTGGCTGTAGATATCTCCGAAACAAATGGACCTATGAAATGGACCTAATGAAATTGTAGCAAATTTAGTTTGCTTTACAAAAGTATAAGTGAAGATAAAAACGCTTCCGTAAAACGCTTCCTTAAGGTAGTTTTTCGAAAATACTAAAACAGGTTCCAAAATGTCGCAGTTTTTCGAGCACAGGGTTTTCAGGAGTTAACTTGAATATAAACTACTCTCAGGGGTCCTAATAACATACAAAAATCGTAGATACGTGCGCGTTTGCGATTGTTGCTTTTATTGACTGGCGTAATATTGATGTGTTGGGTACTTTGTGTAAGTGGGTAAGTGTAACTGGGTGACTAAAAACAACATATTCTAATTTTTCGAATCATATCTGTGGGAGTTGAGTCAGAAAAAGATAGAAAAAGATCACATAAAAGGGTGGTTTCTCAAGAAAAAGGAGATGAGCTGGAAATACTTGATCTGTATTTGCATGTCCGTAAAGAATTTGCACTTAAAGATTTTAAACTTTATAAATTATTTCTCCTAAAAAACCTAACTTACTAATTTGTAACCTAATTTGTGTAACATTCGATATCAATTTTTTTTGTTTGAAAATAAAAAATAAACAATTAGGTTTAAACAACAGAAGAAATGAGAATACGTTTAAGGACATTTTCGAAGTGGCGGGGCTTCGAGAGCTGCCCGTGGGGGGCCGGAAAAGAGTACAACTTTCATGTGATCATAATCAACTTCTTTGAAGAATATAAAATCTTTTATATGAAATCTTAGATATTATTTTACTTTACACTTTACAACAGGAAATGTTGACGATGATACGGAAATAGCAAGGAATTTATGTAACAAGTTGGGAAAAGTACTATTTTGTGTAACGAGCAGATTTCTGCGGAACGAGGGCTAGCGAGTTCCGCAAAAGGATGCGATTTACACAAAATAGTGTTTCCCAACGTGTTTCATACAAGATTTTTCTAGTTTTGACCAATTTTATATTTTTTGAGAGAACACTCTGAATTTTATACGTTTAAAAACAATCCAGTAGGTTGTAACGGTGTGAAAGCTTGTAACTTTCTTAGCTTGTCAGTTTCATAATTGTTTAAATAACCTACTGTGAAATGAACTTTACAAAACCAGTTGCGTAAAATTTTACTTTTAGTAGGTATTAATTCCCATATAGAAATGGGTTGTGAGTTACAATGCGTGTTCAAGTTTGGCATTTACTGGAAATGGGTATATTGTGGGATTACAAAAAAGATAGTATGAAGGCCCGGGGATCTTCCTTGAAAAACCATCCCTAAAAGTATTTTTTTTTTAGTTTTTCGCAATGTTCTTAGAAACTATTAATTTTTCGTGAAAATGTCAAGAGCCCTAATTTAAAGAGATTAATTTTCTATCGATTGGTGTATATATTTTCTATAATCAATTAATTAACAGTAAAAAAAAAAGAGTAGTAAGAGGAAAAGAGAAGTACAGGGTAAAAATTAAAAAATTGACCAGCTAGACTAATACTACATATATTTAAAATCAAGACCGTCTCACGCCTCCAGCTGACCTACGCACTCACCGCATGGGGATACACAGCGAAGACGCACCTCAAGAGAATCCAAGCAGTAGAAAACATAGCGCTTCGGACTGCTGTAGGTGCCCCTTGGTATGTGAGCAACGAAGTCATCCGAAGGGATCTAAAGTACAAGACGGCCACGGAGATAATGGAGAACCACGCCGAGAAGCTCTACGTCATCGCAGAGGACCACGGCAATCCGCTGGCTAGCCACGGACTACGATCCAGCGGAAGCCAGACTTCACCAGCGGCCAAAGACTCCTGGACAACGGGTAAGTATAATATAATCACGTTTCAGCACGACTCATCAGTCGAGAAGAAGCAG
>CAXKVY010004868.1:0-27123 GCA_964058915.1 Tetropium fuscum
AAGTGAGTTATTTTGCTCTTCTAACTGATTATATTGAGATATACCGCAATTATAAAGCACTACGGCCGCCTCATACAAAAAGTAAGATTATTTTTGAAATATTCGAGGGGAAAATGTACTAACCATCATGTGGGGATAAATAAAAATAGGAGAAATTCCCAGCTTGATTGCAAAATGGCCTGGAAAAGACATTTATAAGAGCTACACAGGTCACTGTTTCAGGAGAAGCTCTATAACTCTTCTGGCCAATGCAGGGACATTACATCCATAAAACGTCATGGTGGCTGGAAATCTGCCTCCGTAGCAGAATCTTATATAGAAGATAGTTTGAATAACAAATTTGAGATATCTAACAAAATATTGAAATGTCCATCTTCTTCCAAACAAATAAAGATATCTGATAAAATTTTGGAATCAACTCTTCAATAAATATCTAACGTTTCTGATCAGCAGCAACATGGAACATCTTCGGGATTTTATGTTGGTAATTGTTCAAACTTTCCAATTATTATTCCTAGAAATGAAATTTTTTTATGATGAATAATAAATTAATAATCGACTCTGTTAAAAATAAATCCTACAAAAAGTAATATTTCATGTTTATTTTGTGAATTATTTTGGCAGTGAAAACAAGTATGTTTAAAAAAGTATGTATGTTTCGTAGGGGGGAGAATGAAAAAATATAATACACCTGACAGGACTGATTTTAAAGTAAAAGTGAACGAACAGGCATTTTTATCGGTGCTAAAAAGCGACGCATCTTTTATCGCTGTCAAAGTAACAAAAATGTTACTGCGCGTTTTATAGGAGTTAATTTATCATAAAATGTAAGGTATAATGCCAACTTGGAAGTTATGTTTGCGGTAAACTAGTAAACGTTTATTCACGCAACAGTATTACATAGTAGGTAAAGCTACAATGGGCAGAACTCGTTTCCAAACTACACTCATGGGGCAAATTAATCTTTCAGATCATATTACTCGTACAAAGTTTAGTTCGAGATCTTAGGAATTTTATACCTATGTATAGAATTGAAAAGGTAACTCTATAGTACCGTTTGTTCTAGGATAGGCAACGGGAGCAGTTATATTTGTCTCACATAACATCAAATAAATCAATAGAATATTGCGGTGCACGACTGCATTACGATAACGCTTCGTGTAGCGTTTTAGGGCCCATCATTGTACAAGAACAGTTTTAGCACAGAGTATACTAGCTATATTAATAATAATATTAACTAGTGATAAAAAATTGTAAAATATGAAACACTCTACCAGAGACTTCTCGTAAATTCGGATATTTAACATAAAACAGAGAATATAAATATCAATTTGTAAATATCAACTAGGGTATGAATTTATGAATTAGGTTTAGGTTGTAAAAATGATTGTAATAAGGTTATTCACGTTAGTAGTTTCTTGAGAAAGTAAGATATTTTTTTGTTCATATTTCAGTGTTTTTCGTACAATGTCTCATTATTTTAGGCAAAAGCTCTGAAGGCATTTAGTTTATGGTCTACATATTCCCATATTGAAAAGTATAATACAAATAAACGAAAATGTGAATACTCGTATATCACAATAGAAGAAGCTACTTGCCTTTTTAAGACATACGAAGCAAAGAAATCAAAAGTTTTGATTATGGAAAACGTTAAATACTTATGAAAAAGTTAAGTTTTTGTATAAAGCTGAATTTATAGTTTCGATAACATAAGACATAAGCGGTAAGCAATAAGCCATAAGCAATCTTATGTCATCATACCATTTATAGTGTCTTTTCCGTAACAGATTCATTCTGAGATTAGGCATGGGCACTAATCCCATATTTATATCATTTTGTTCTGTGAATAAATTTCGTACAAGTACGGAAAATGTTGGATAACATCAATTAAGACAGGTTCTTCGGACATTTTTTAAAACTCAACGCCAAATACCTATTTAAAAACTTGTCACAACAATATTAATTATTTTAATGTAGAATTTTAGGTTAGATTTAGTTTACCTTCGTAGAAATCATTGCTCGGTGACATACTTCTCTGTGCCACCAACAACAAAATCTCGATATTCACACGATGTTTGCCGATTCTTTCCCGAGTACACCCGATTCGGTAACGATATCGGTAAGAAATAAAAATAAATCAAATCATATCGACTATAGCTTACGGCTTAAGTCTTACAGCTAACTATAAATGGTTCTTAGTAATTCTTGGTGTTTATTTTTGTTACGGCTTATCGTTAAAGCTTAAAGATTATGTTATCGAAACTATAAATTCAGCTTAAGACGCTCCAGACCATAAGTTCTTTTTAATGAAAGTGAAATTAATATTTCGTTTAAAAATCATTCTGAATTGAGGTTTAATTGCTCACGTTTCTTCTTCACATGTGTCTTCCATCGAACTTTTGCTTCTAGGATCATGCCTAGTTACTTTGTTTCGTTTGCACGTGGGATTGTTTGCTGGTTGACAATCACCGGAGTATAGTCATATTTCTTGTTGGTGTAATTGACGTGAATCGACTTTGCCTCATTTAGTTTGATGCGCCATTTCTTTGTCCAAGTGGTGACATTGTTGACTGCTGTTTGAAGTTTGTTCGTGGTTGACGTGATATGTCTTGGTCAGAAGCGAGCAGACTAGTGTCATCGGCGAATGTTGCCGTAACTACTCCGTCGCTTTGTGGGATGTTGGTGCGCAGCAGGTAGAGAACAGGTCCAAGGAGGTATCTACTACAGCACAAATCTTCTTGAGGCCACAATATTTTTCTCCATATTTAACTCTGAAGTGACGTTCAGTAATGTATGAATGAAGAATTTGGCTCATTTGTCGTGGCAAATATTTTTGTAGTTTGTATTCCAGGCCTTGTGCCACACTCAGTGCATGGGCCACATCTAGGAATATCGTTGCGCAGATCTTTTTCTCTTCAAGTGCTCTCTCAATTACATCGGTAATTCGATGCACTTGATCCATAGTTGAATGCTTATAGTAAATCCAAACTGGTGGGATGGAATAAACTGCTTTTCCTCAATGATCGGTTTGAGTTTCTGCAATAGGATCTTTCCTAACAGCTTGGATATAATCGGCAATAAGGAAATTGGTCGGTATGATGTTCTATTTTCAGGAGGTTTGCCAGGTTTGGGAATCATTATTACTTCAGCAATCTTCCACTGTATTTGCACGTATCGGAGTCGTAGTGCTGCATTGAAGAGATGCGTCAGTTTCATGATGCCTTTGCGGGACAACTCCTTAAGTATTTGTGCAGTTATTAGATCGTAACTTGGAACTTTCTTTGTACTGAGATTGTTTCTGATAGTGTTAGTGATCTCAGCAGGTGATATTGGCTCAATTATCGTACCACCTCTGTTAGTAATTTGTGGTGTCTCTTGTATGCCACTAGGCTCATGTAGCTCAAATGTATTTGCCAAGTGATCAGCAAATATTTCTGCCTTTTCTTCATCTCGTCGAGCACAGTTGCCATCATCTTTTGTAATGGGAGGGTCATGATTCTTTAGCCCATTCAAGAATTTAGTTGCCTTCCAGAGGGAGTAGTCGGTGCTTTCGTCAGCCGATAACTCCCTAATAGCTGGTAGAAAATTTTTTTAATAATAATTTCTGATCGCAGCATTTTATAGAGAATTAAATTTCCTACAAGAAAGGTCCTTAGTACTAAATGTACCGTGAATTCATTATTTTCAAAGATATGCTCGTTTAAACATTCTCTTAAAGTCGGATTTCATTCAATTAACTTTAAGGAAAATTATATCTATTTTAAAACGTACAAGTACATTATAAAAAATATTTTTCATGCTAGAGGACAGGAGGATATTACAAATCATTGAGGCAAGATGAATTTCTTCATTTTTCCGTAGCTTAGTGGGGTAACACGCTTCCAAAAATTTTAAGCCAACAAATAAATTACGGCATTTTTTTATTTTCATTGGAAAAAATAAAAAAAAATATGTTGCATTAAAATAACAATTATTTTTATGTGAAATAAAATATGTTTTATAATGAACTTTTTAAATTTAAACAAATGTTCAATAGTTTTTATAAATATTTTTTTTTATTATAAGTAGGATATTTTAGGCGATGGTCTTTCACTACTTGTAACAAATATTGAGTTTGTTCTTCATTTTTTGGTAAACAATTATTGATATCTTTGATTAGCGCTTAATTATTATTAAATTAATAATAAATTAATTAATTATAATTAATCAAATTAGTATTCATAATAAATTATTTTGTTTTTTCAGCTGTTAAATCTGGTCAATACAGTTTTTAATCTTTAATTATTTTAATTATCCGAAATGTTGTCTCGAGTTTGAATTCAGAGAATTTCAAGAGAAGCGAATGAACGAACAAAAGAGAAACTAGAAAAGTCAGAAGAGTTTCAAAACATAACAGAAAATCGATGTATTTAGGTGAAGTAACTAAATATCATAACAATTAAATAAAGATTTTGTCTCTCTTTTTTTCATCAGTCACCTTCTACTTTATACTTTTCGAAGCACAAAATTTAAATATCAACATCATAAATCATTTTCAAATAATATCAAACGGACATGACAGTCCAAAACAATTTAGATATAACTTTCCTTAAAATTAATTGAATGAAACCGATTTTCAAGAGAATGTTTAAACGAGCATATCTTTGAAAATAATGAATTCACGGATTTAGTACTAAGAACCTTTTTTGTAGGAAATTTAATTCTCTATAAAACGCTGCTATCAGAAATTAAAAAATCTACCAGCTATTCATGTTTGACTAAAAACGTCGATTTTCCAATATTAGTTAAATGGGAAACAAACTCGATTTGCGCCGTTGACAGGTTTGATCTAGGAAGCTAAAGCTTTGGGAGAAATTATTTTAGGTCCAATGATAAATCATTAGACAATGGGACCGAAAATACTTTTTTAACAAGAAACACTCTATTATACATACATAATATGTATATACATGGTGATAGGCGCATAGTTACACAAATGTGGAGGAGAAATAAGTGGTTTTCGAGATAGGCTACCTCCTTCCAAAAATAGTTTTAAAAACATTTATGCAAAGTTTAGGAATACCGAATCTCTGAGAGACATGAAAAGGGAAAGGCGAAGAACAAAAACAGGAGAAGACACAGAACTCAACGCGTTATTATATTTTGCTGAAAATCCATCGAAATCATCCTATGCCGCAGCAATAGAATTGGATATATCACAAAGAAGTGTGATAAAAATATTACATCGCCATAATTTTAAACCATATAGTATTTTGCCCGTTCAATATTTAGACGACAACAACCTTCAAGACAGGTTAACCTTCTGCAGAGACATACTTGATAGAATAGAGGAAGATGATGAGTTTCTAAAGACATGACTTTTGGACTGACGAAAGCAGTTTTTCTACTGCGAGAATTTTTAACAGAAAAAATGTACATTACTGGGCAGCGGAAAATCCACATATTGTAAAAAAAATAAAAAAACAAGGATACCAAACTGTAAACGTGTGGTGTGGCATCCACAAGGATGCTATTGTAGGTCCTGTATTTATAAATGGGCCCTTAAATGCACAACGTTATGTGGATATTCTTCAACATCCAGTTGAAAATTATTTAGATAATATTAATTTAGTGGACAACAGATCTGTTATTTGGCAGCAGGATGGAGCACCACCACACTCTGCAAGGAACGTCACCGAATACCTAAACAGAAAATATCCTATTTGGATAGGAAGGCACGGTGTTATACATTGGCCCGCCAAAAGTCCGGACTTACGGACATACGTGTAAAAATTGAGGAATTAAACCAAAACGGTGATATATTTCAAAGGATGAGAAGCAATTTTATAAAGCGATGCCAAATGTGTATTCAGAATGGTGGTGATTACGTGGAAAATATTTAATTACGTTACGTGTAAATAAATAAAATTGTGTTACTGTATTAATATTGACTTTTATTTGTTTTTATTAGGCTTATGTTGTTTATTGTTATTACTCGTTACTGTTATTGTCACCTATATATTATTTATTTATTATCTCAATAAATCGCATTGTTTCCAGAGGTATATTGATATGTTTTTTGTTTTATAATTGACACCCGTAATGTGATAAGTTTTTAGTAATATCTCACGAACAGGTGGAGTGATTATATAAGAATTAGATATATTTTTATTCAGAAACTTAAGGACATTATTTTATTATAAAAATATACGGGGTGTTCCATTTAAAAAAATCATGTTTTATTTTCCACCCTGTATATCTTACGAGATTTTTAATATCCGTGCTCAGATTATAAAAATTCATCAAAAACCGCGTCCACTTCTTTTTTGAATGAGTTAAATCGGCAAAGGATAAGTGAGATAAGGGGGGTGTCAATCTTAAGAGACTTACCCTGTACATATATTTATTGTATAGGTGTGTATTATTATATGAAATATATTTGTTATTTTTAAATTGTTTGTTCAAGTAGTTCTACCATGTTACCAGTTTGTTATTTAATTGTCTTTTTCGTATATTTGACTTGCCATATTATGCAAAATTAATATTGTCATATTATGTACAATTTTATATCGTTTTCTCCGTTAATAAAATATAATTATTATTTTTATTATTATATCTTTCTTCCCTAAGGTGTAAGAATAAGATTTATTCATAACAAATCCCACAAGTTTACTATAAAAAAAGTTGAGCAAATTGCAATAAATCCTAATACCGCACATACCGCTCTCCAGGGTCTACATAAAAACTAATATCAAGTTATGTAAAATGTTTCATGTTTTTTTATGTAGAATCATCTCCTGTATTTTTATGGGTTGTACGTGGACACCCTGTATATTTAAATATGACGGTATTATGCCAAAATATGTACGTCAGTCAGAACATATAGAAAACGTTTCAGATGGCGAATACCTATTTCAAATAAAAGGGAGATCGATGCCGGTTACAGGGCATCTAATTTAATTCCTTTGATTTTAAGGCTATGATTAGCCAACTCGTAATTGGGAGGCAAATTAATTGAAACGCAAAGTAAAACCAATCAGGTCAATAGGTCTATCCAATACTCAAGTGAAGGTAAAAATCTTACCTAGGAGTTCTGTTACCTATGAATGTAATTAGTTTGCCACTGATACAACCAAACCATTAGTTTAAGAATAATTAATCAATGAAAAAATTCAGAAATATTTGACATATCTACAAACGTTTGTATAATTTATTATAAACGTGTCTCTTCTGAGAAAAATATACTTATAAACGACTAGTTTACAGTCCAGTTAAACAATTTTGCAACAATTAGCATGGAAGGCTATTGGATATAATATTTAGCTATTAAATTGAGATGCGGTCTTGCCACCCATGGAGACGTTTTTTTTCCTAATTAGTACCACCATTTTAAAGTTAATCTATATCATTGATACTTTCAGTAATATGCCATTAAACATCATATGGGAGCCGAATTCTCAAAACATATTTGCGTTCGCGTTAGAGTAATAATTGACTCGAATTAGACATGTATACGTATTCGAACTAATAGTTGCTGAAAGTGATTTGACTAATATTCACATGTGGATATAGATTTTAATGTCATTGTAGATTGGATTACTCAGATGTCGAAAGTTATATTTAACGATATGCAAATGCGTGCGGGTTGTAAATTTAGAACCACACAAACAAAATGCTCATTGTTTTTTAAATACATGAATGTTCTAAAATCATATCGAAATGTATAGAACATTATTAAGATCTGCAATAGAGGACCCGCATTCGCATTAAGCGGAAAGAAGTTTCTGTCTAAAATAACTAGATTTTGCTGTTATAGTGCTTTCGTTTGATATGCAAACTAATGGAATGCGTTGTTCCGTGGTGCGCGCAAATGTCCTAATATAGGATATAAAATAAAAAACAATAATGTTAACTCAATTTAATTTATAATATATCAAAAACAAATTGCAAATGGATACGTACTCCAAGTGTATTTGTTTTTATTTTTTCCGAACGAACGTTTCATCTGTTGATATCTATAGGGTAGTGGCGCATGCATATAGGTATAACTTCGCGAGTTGTATTTACGGATATTTTTTGTTATTGCCTCAGTGGCAGTTGTAGGTGTCCGATGAGTTATTATGTCCTTGACCGTATTAGGTAGGTGTTTACAACGCGACATCGAACGTATACGTAAAGTGTAAAATGCGTGCTTGAGTGCATTTATAATAATTGTGTCTAGTGTTTGTAAAATCATTGGTTATAGTTAATAGTTTATACTGTTAGTATAGTATTATAGTATTTATAGAATATAGTATTTAGTGTTTATAGGTTATAATGGTTTTATACAGAGTAGTGCAATGGAAGAACTGGGCACATTAAGGAGTAAAAAAGCAAAGCCCCGAAAAAATCTCACATTTAATGAGAGGAGCATTTACTCACATTTAATGAGAATTTCTAATGTGAGTTTGTGAAGAGTGCTACTAATAAGTGACAGTGAAAAATACCAATGTGCGTGTAAGTTAATGTGCAAATAATAACATATCCCGCAAATTGGTGAATTAATTTGTTCTAAATTTACTAACTAACTAACAGTCTTACCTATACTAATAATAAGTAACCTAACCACGTTCTATCCAGGCAAGGGGCGCTCTTATCTCCCCGTGGTCCTTGCTGGTCAATAGCAATTTAATTTCTTTCTTTTATTTTAAATTGTTATTGGCTAAATTGAGCAATGAAGTTGTACACGCAGCATACAACATTTTTACAATATGTTTTAAATACATTCAAAACAAAATTTTTTTTTGACTTAATGTTTTGCACATATATATTATGAATATGACAAAATAAGACATCTTTTTAAGTCACGTCACCTTGGTTGCGCATGATGATACGCTACTGAGCAGTGAAGACAATAAATGGCCGGCTTGTTCATGCAGGTGTCTTCTAAGTGAACGAGAAGGGAAACGGTATTTATATGAGTTGAAGAGGGATAGCGACCGATATGGTAAGCCGCGAACTGGAGACCCTAATTCTATTTACAAGAAATTGTTGCGGTATACAATTTTACACTAAATATCCTTTTGTATTGCATAGTGATGTGATTTACCGCTTCTGTAGAGATTGGTACGGGTTTTCTTGGTAAAGTGCCGTATTAAATAGTGAAAACATCGAAATATGAGCCCACCGTCAGATTAAATCGCGATCGTGTTTCCAATGAAACGCAAAATCAATATGCCCACCGTATCAGCCTGATTCACGAGCGTCTATCCAATGAGACGGAGGAGCAACGTGCCCAACATCTCAACTTGATTCACGAACGTCTATCCAATGAGACTCTTCTCTGTCAAAACTAAACATAAACGTATCACTGTGAGAATGGTAGGTGTTGACAGTAAATTCACGTATAAACTACCAATTAAATAAATCGTACATTATTTTAAAGGTCCTCAATAACGGCGAAAGAACTTCACGGCGTACAACTTCTAAATGATTTGTTTCCCTATATACGTCCAGATATATTCCACCTAAACAGCTGGACTGATTTTTATTATGATTGAGTTGATTGGAGAATGGTTTTTATCTTCACAATTTGATCCGAGAGAAAATATTTTTTTAATTAATTTAAATATCTATAAATTAGGATTGTGACCGGTGAATTCGCCATTTTTTCTGGTATATCTGGTATTTTGGTATGGTGTGTATATCTTCCCCGGTATATCTTCGGAATCCAAGGGGCAATCCCAATAATATTAAAATGGGACCTACTTGAAAATACCCCCTAAAAAAAAAGAATTTTCCAACAAAAAATAAGAATTTTTAAAATTGATTTCAAAATGACGGAGTTCTGAGGTAACGAACATAAAAACATATAGTCGAATTGAGAACTGGCACCGAATTGAAGTCAATTAAAAAAGGTGACGAAATTAGAACTCGCGAAACTGATATAATTTTTAATCGGGCATTTCATGTTATATCATTGAGAATATGATTTAATTGTGTCTAATGGCCAAACCAAAAAAAATCACAGTTGGCCTTAATTTCGTCATTGGAGCCCCAATAATCGTCAGGTTTTTACTGATTATTTTGCGATTTACACATTACCGATAACATAGCACATAGTAACGAAAATAATGAAGTAACTTGTCTGATATTGTTGGATTTTAGCAAGGCGCTTGATACATTGGATCACATAATTCTTTGTTATTAACTTCGCTTCTTCGGATTTGATATGCATTCAATGACATTCATACAAAGCTATCTTAGTGACAGAACTCAAAGAGTATGTCTGAGATCGAATGTGTCTGACCCACTGCCAGTTAAGTTCGGTGTTCCACAGGATTCGGTACTAGGTCCTTTACTATTTTCTATTTATATATCCGACACCCACAGTAATTACGTGTAATGTTCGTCACTATGCAGACGATACACAACTTTACTACAATTTCTCTGACGATTTAATCACTGCCATCATCAAATTATATAAAGATTTTATTTCTCTTTTAAAAATTTCACTATAATATAAACTAAGATTAAAGCCAGATTAAAATTATATTATTAGTTATATTATTCGGACCAAAAAATAAAAGAGTAACTACAAATAATTTGTTCAGATAATAATGAGTTGTTTGAACATCTCATGAGGATATACTGTGTTTAAAACAGTTAATTCGGAATCGGATCTAATATTTACTAAGCATATAAATAAGAAGTTACTAAGAACATCTTACACTACCCTAAAACAATTACATTACATATGTCACAAATTCAAGTATGCTGGTTGGTTGAAAATTGATGACATGCATAAATACCACTTTTAGTGTTTTACTCATAATCTTTTAATTTCTAATGCCCCTAGTTATTTATACAACAAAATAGTTGTGTTAAGTAATTTTACTTGGTCATCACGAAATAAGAACATTTGACTAATTCCTAATCACAACACATAGTATTTAATATCTTGCTCATTAATTAATTGTGTAAAATTGTACGCCTGAAAACAAGAGTCAAATGTATTACCAAAATTTATTATTTTTGACTTCGTCAAGAGCAGGACATACGGCGTTCATTTATAAAGTTATTAATATATGTTTTTTGTGGCCTGTACCAACAGCTAAAGTTAACGAAGGTATTGATATTTTAATAAATAAATATTCAAGTAGGGAATGTACTACCAAATTGTGAAAGTTAATAGTTGACATTTATAAGATTCTTTGATATACGCACCTCTAGAATATTTGTCTTAAACGTAAAAAAATGATAATATATGTTAGATTTAATTTAATTAATGAAATATAAAGGTATAAATCTTTCACTAAAGGAGTCTGTAAAAAAGAAAAACAAACCGACAATAATTCAAAAATAGATAAATAATAAAATATTACAAAAATAATATATGATACAATCAATGAGAAATGACCTACCTTAATAGGAATTGAAATTAACAAAGTAACTAGGAATAACTATAATATAAGATCATAAAAGCTACTGTAATTAATTCTAATTTGAAATTAACAATATATTAATAAGCCACACTGCATTGTTAAAATCTACATATAGGTGTATAGGTACATGT
The DNA here is from genome assembly GCA_964058915.1 of Tetropium fuscum. NCBI lineage: Eukaryota > Metazoa > Arthropoda > Insecta > Coleoptera > Cerambycidae > Tetropium > Tetropium fuscum. The sequence goes on from CAXKVY010004868.1 coordinate 11,534, forward strand.
ACATAGATCATATATCATCCATAAAAACAAGAATAGCTTAGTTAGCCAAACATTAGTTAACTCTATATTTTGAATTTTCCGCTTTCCATATCCATTATCACAGAAAACAGTACCTTCAAGTGTCCTTGCTTTGTTTTTCCATATTTTTTGTTGAGCTTTTTTAGGAAGATTAAAGAATATTACTGTGATATATATATATCATGAATATATATATATATATATATATATATATATATATATATATATATATATATATATATATATATATATATATATATATATATATATATATATATATATATATATATATATATAAGGGTCCGCCAATAGGGACGCTCGATCTTTGACAGCTCATGGCGGCCATGTTGTTTGTGGTAGAGTTGGCAAACGTAGTTGTTATTATTCAGTGTATCTTCACAAATCACCATGAACCAATTCAGCCGCGAGCAACATGTGCAAATCGTTAAAACTTATTACGAAAATCATTCATCGGTTCGAGCAACGTTCCGCGCGCTCCGCCAATTTTACGGTGCAATTGATCGTCCTGCTGAGTCGACTATCCGTCGTTTGATTAACAAATTCGAGGCAACCGGTTCGGTGAACAATCAGCCAACACCGACGCGTCGTCGAAACGTCCGATCTGCCCAGAATGTCGCCGCTGTGCGCGATAGTGTGCGTGAAAATCCGCGACAGTCAATTTCACGTCGCGCACAGGAACTCCGCCTTTCGGAAACATCACTTCGCCGAATCTTGCATCTGGATTTGGGCATGCATCCGTACAAGATCCAGCTGACACAAGAGCTCAAAATAAACGACCATAGACAGCGCCGTATCTTCGCTGATTGGGCTTTAGAGCAGTTGGAAGTCGACCCCGATTTTGGTCGCAAAATCATCTTCAGCGATGAGGCACATTTTTGGTTAAATGGGAATGTCAACAAGCAGAATTGCCGTTATTGGGCCGAGAACAATCCACAGGAGGTCCACCAGGTCGCAATGCACCCAGCAAAGGTAACTGTTTGGTGTGGATTTTGGGCCGGAGGCATCATCGGGCCGTATTTCTTCGAGAACGACGATGGTGTGTCCATCACGGTAAACGGCGAACGATACAGATCCATGATAACGAACTTTTTCTGGCATGAAATCGACAATATGGATGTCGAGGATATGTGGTTTCAGCAGGACGGCGCTACGAGCCACACAGCGCGCGCCACAATGGATCTTCTGCACGAGCGCTTCGGAGGATTATCTCGCGCGGAGGCGACATCAACTGGCCACCGAGATCGTGCGATTTAACCCCACTAGACTATTTCTTGTGGGGTTTTCTTAAATCACAGGTCTACGCAAACCAACCACAAAACACTGATGCCCTCAAAGTCAACATACGCCACGCCATCGATGAAATACAGCCCGATTTGTGCGCCAGAGTCATTGAAAATTGGACTTCTCGTATGCGCGCCACCCAGCGAAGCCGAGGTGGACATTTGACCGATATTATTTTCCATACATAATGCCTTCGAATACTCTTTCAAACAAAAAATAAATTTCATTTATACCTCTCACACAACTTGCTTTATTTCATTTTAAAGATCGAGCGCGCTTATTGGCGGACCCTTTATATATATATATATATATATATATATATATATATATATATATATATATATATATATATATATATATATATATATATATATATATATATATATATATATATATATATATATATATATATATATATATATATATATATATATATATATATATATATATATATATATATATATATATATATATATATATATATATATATATATATATATATATATTAGCTTTGAAATTCTTTGCTATTCATATTTGTTTTGTGAAAAGTAATCTTGGGTTTGTAGCATTGCATTACATAGAAATAAGCAAATAGACGAATAAGAAGGAAAACACACTTACCAGTGCTATATCTGGACATACATACGGAAACGAACCACTATACACACGAAAACGAACCACTTAGAAGTTGTACAAGTTCTTTCACCTTTCTTGAGGATCTTCAATATATATATATATATATATATATATATATATATATATATATATATATATATATATATATATATATATATATATATATATATATATATATATATATATATATATATATATATATATATATATATATATATATATATATATATATATATATATATATATATATATATATATATATTTTCGTAGCAATAAAACGACTGTTTATATTGCTACCATCCCAAGATAAACCCTCTAAATATAAATAAATATAGCAAAGAAATAAGAGGATAAAGATATATTCCTGGGTGGAAATGGAAACTTACATCAAATACAATCAAATTAGAGACAACTACAATGCAGAAACATGCGAAACTTTGAGGAATTATATGAAAACTCATTCCAAATTAAATTCAGTGACGAACAGAAAAATTTTCTTATTAAAATGTAAACAAAAACAACTAGCACCTCGATTTATGAGATTCAACTTCAAACATATCACATTTCAAAGTAAATATATGGAGGAAATTCGGTTACAAAGTAAGTAAATTCAATTACTTTTTAATAAATCTATTAAGAACAGATTGCACTAAATTTTTAAATTCATTAAATCTAAAACTAAACAATATCTATCAAATATTAGCTTCAGTTACTCCTCAAAATTTAATTAATAAATTTTTATATTAATATCATAAAAAAATGGGAAAACAGTTTCTAAATTATATAAGAAGAAACAACAGACAAAAATTTATAAAATTGAACAAAAACAAAAATAACATTGAAAATTTGGTTGAAAATATTTCAAATACAATAATCCAAATAACATTAATTAAATATTAAGTCTAGGACCAAACTTTTGCAAAACTACCAACAAAAATAACTGACCCATTCCAAATATAATATCAAATATTGAAAATATAATATAAACTACACCAAATATTATAAAAAATTAAACTAGTTCCAAAATTAATAATGTAGTCTATAATTTAAAAAAAAATCAAATAGTAACAATGAATCGACAAAAAATTAGAAAAACAAATAAAGGACACGCAACAATTTTTAAAAATTAAGCCACAAACAACTATTCTCAAGCCAGATAAAACAAACAAAACTGTAATCATTAACACAAGTAACACCAGTAACAAGAAAAAATAGCTGCATGCTTAATGATAATACAAAATTTCAACGGTTGAGAAATAATCCAACAAAAAAATATCAAAATAAAAATAATAATTTAACAAAAAAAATTGGAAACTAAAAATATATCATCTTTTGTGATATAGCTTATACTATAAAAATTAATAATTCTCTTGCCTCTAAATTTTATGGTATACCAAAACTACATAAACCAAATATTCCATTGTTGAATATGTTCAAAAGCCATTTTATAATTTAGCAAAATTTTTAGCAAATATTCTAAACAACGTTGTTAGAAAAGCAAACCATTATATAAAGGACTCTTGGACATTCAAAACATTTATTGATTAAAGAAAACTTACAAACCAAGAAAACTTTTCTCTTTAGATATAATTTCACTATATAACAACATACCAATAGAGCTTGTAAAAAATATAACAAATTAATGTTGAAACGAAATAAAAAATTATGCGTCTTTACCAATAGAAGAGTAGTTCTTATATGCCTTAGAACTCACATTAAATTGCACGTTTTTTCAATGCAATAATACATATTAGAGAAACAAAAATATGGCTGTGCAATGGGTTCATCAATATCATCCAGTACAATCGCAGAATTAGTACTAGAAGATTTAGAAAATAACATAATTCCAACATTAAACTATAAAATACCATGTTTCAAACGTTATGTTGATGATTGCATAACTGCATTTCCAACTGACCATAAAAATTGGATTCCAAATAAATTTAATAGTTACCATCCAAAAATACAATTTACAATTGAAAGCGAATCAGAGAATAAGATAATTTTTTTGAGTTAACTCTTATAAATAATAAAACTGAAATATTAACAAAATGGAATACAAAAACATCATGGTCTGGTAGATATATCAATTTCCAAATTTGCCAAAACAATGCATAGAAAAAGCAAAAAATGTTTTAATAAATAATAACTATCCTTTTTCTATAATCAACGAAATTTTCAAAAACACTAATTCACATATACTATAATTCTCCAGCACCACTAATCGATGCGACTAACTCGTAAAACATATATTGCCTTACCATATATACCACAACTATCAGAAAATAGACATTTTAAAAACATATTCACATAGCACACAAAAATGTAAACAACTTAAAATTCTTTTACACAACAATAAAAGACAAAAATCCACTGGAGAAAACTACACACAGTACGTAATTGGTATCCGTAATTGGTCAAACAATGCAACTGCTTGAAGAACGTTTAAAATGTCACAAATATTCAGCTAATATTACAGCTCTAAAAAACATTATAATGAAACGGGTAATCAATTTAACTACGAAAATACTAAAGTTATTAATAAAGAACACAATTATGAAACACGGCTAATTATGGAATCAATTTATATTCAAAAAATCCTAATGCATGTAATAACAAAAAGATATAGAACATCTTTCTACAATAGCCTAAGTTCGTAGAGTTTTTGACTGTTCTTCCCTACAATACTAATCGACCAGTCTATTAACATTAAAAATTAATTAAAACTGTCATTTTTGCCTATGTCAAATATGTCATAAATAAAACCTCTTTTGAAAAGGGCCCAAAAAAGGGACCGAAACGTGAAGTAATATAATCAGTCGTTTTATTGCTACCACCCAACCCTCTAAATATATATATATATATATATATATATATATATATATATATATATATATATATATATATATATATATATATATATATATATATATATATATATATATATATATATATAAACAAATTGTAATGTGTTGACTAGTCATATAGGTAATAGTATATCGTATAGCTGAAAAGCCCTTCCGCATACCAAACAAATTCCAAAACGAAATGTCTATCGGAGCTTCTTGAATATTCATCCCGTTTCACCAATACCTACCTACATAATAAATATCTGGATTATATTGAACCTCACTTAACACGACTTAATAATAATAATAGCATGAACCGGAATTATCTTCCAAACATGCACCACTTAAAGTACAACAATAATTCATCCTCAAAAGCAAAAAAAACTACTTTAAATTCAAAGAACAAACCCTTTTATTTAATGTCACTTTTCTATATCAGAGAGCCAAACGCTGTCTTTATTGCAAAGCCGGCCACCTCTCTCTCGGCCATCTCGTTTCAACCAATCCATCCCTGTCCGGTGCGTATAAAAATATAGTCATGAAATTGGTCTCTTTCTATCGAAATATGTCAGATATGCTTCCCACTACACCCTACTCTTTCTCCAGTATTGTTAACTAAAGTTATACGTCTGAAAGATCCGAGAATCAGTCTATAAAAGCCTGTGGTCGAGAATAGACGGGTCAGTCACAGTGCGATATGAGGATTCAAAAAACTCTTTTGCTTTAATGCACACGAAACGAGACATGTTAATGAGTATGAGTATACGTTCAGTGTTAACATACTTATGCGGAAGAGAAGTTAAAGTTCTTCCGGTGTAATAATCATTAAGTTCTTATAAATTATGTGTTTTATAGTGCCGTTTTGTGTCAGTGTACATATACAGCAGTAATCATAACAGAGCTGTGCATAACTTGTGTACACAAAATGGGCGCGTTTACCAGTTTCAGCAACAAATTGGAGAAACCCTCCCTGGTCCTGTGGGATAGTGATTTAAAGCCACTTCATCCGAGACCCATCGCGAACTCAGTTTACAAGAACTTGTGCCTCCTCAGTGCAATTTTCGCGTTCAGTGTTGGACTAACCATTGGAATACTAATACCCCTAGTGTACCTAAGATCCCCCTCTGTAAAAAACGCCACCACCCCTACGGACACTAGCAACACATCTGCTGTAATACGGACAATATTTCTAAATAATAGTTACGGTTATAAAAACAAAACGAAAGTTAACAGTTACGACACGGTGTCTTTCGTGAAGTCGATGGTTCCTTTGGAAAAGTCGGACGAGAGCCTGGTGGAGAGCGGTATCTACTGGGGGCGGAAAATAGAGCAGGCGCTGCCGGAGGGCTACAAGGACAGAAAGCACGAGATTTGGGGCGAGTACGTGAAGAAAGCCGTGGCTGTGAAAATGGAAAACGGCTGCGGTCGGATGCAAAACCGCCTGCTAACTTTCCAGGATGGCCTGAAGGGTTGTGTGCGCTACCGGCAAAACACCGACCAGATTCAAGGAGAGCTGTTTAGCTTCTACTTGGCGAAAATCTTGGATTTGCCAAATCTCGCGCCGAGCGCTGTCAGTGTGGTGGATTTGCGGCAACCGATCTGGCAAAATTTGCGGAATGATATCGCCGCGGCGCAGTGGAACTCCAACAGACCGATAGTTCTCACCCAGTTCATATCAAACTTGAACTCTGCCAACATCCCCGCTGTGTTCAAGCCAGTGGAGAGGCACTTGAACAAATACGACGTGCTGAATATTACGAAAAATCATGTCTTGGATGAAAACGATCTTCTGAAGATCTTCGTGGAGCTCGCTCAGTGGTCGGACTTGATCATCTTCGATTATCTGACCGCGAATTTGGACAGGATAGTGAATAATTTATACAACTATCAGTGGAATGCGAACATAATGGACGCGCCTGCGCATAACTTAGCGAAAAAGTCAGGCAGTGATTTACTGGTTTTCCTTGATAATGAATCGGGGTTACTGCATGGATACAGACTTCTTAAGAAATACGAAATCTACCATACGATCCTTCTGGAGAACTTGTGTATGTTTCGGAAACAGACTGCGGATATTATACGGAAGCTGAAAGCCAAAGGAAACGTAGGGGCCTTGTTGCGTGATATGTTCGAGAAGCAAAACAGTGACAGTATTAAAGACATCTTGCCAACCATTCCGGATAAAAGTGTTAAAATTCTAAACGAAAGAATAGATAAGGTTTACAATCAGATTTCAAAATGTGAGTCTATTTTTTCCAATACCTAGTTATATTATGAGTAATAGGTCCATTTGAATTTTAAATGGGGCATAATTAAGTCAAAAAGAGTAAGACTTGTCGAAATTACCAATTTTTTTCAATTTAAGCCTCGGAATTCCTCCCTGTCGTTTTGACTTTTTCTTTTTTATTTACCGTGCTCCTAATTTAGTTAATTTATTTATTTATTATAATTTTAAGAACACCATATGCCATAATAAAAATTATTTATTGATCCGAAATTAGACTTTTGTCAATTATGTTGTGACTTCCAATGATTTATGAAAGAAAACTATTTTTATTAGTTGAAAAATGTGATATGTTGTTATAGGAACGATAGTATTTTAAATAATTGTGAATTTTGTACCATATGTATGTACATTTTGTTGTGATGTTAGTCTTTTAGGCCAAATACTGTATATAGTTTTGTAAATTTCTTGCTGTATATTTCTGTAAATATATAAATAATATAGAACAAAATAAAATGTTTGTTTTTCTATATTTCGCTGTATTTTATTTTTATTATAATCACAATTATTGTCTTTAAGTTATCTTTGCATTCAGTATTGAAGCTGCTCTATAAAATATTATGTCTGCGGATGTAAAATCGGTATAAAGTTCATTCATTGATTATCTTTAACGTACATTCCTTGCGGTATCTGTTTATAGTTTTGATTATTGTGATTTACTTGAGATAAAATTTTGACTAAACTTTAATGGATGCATGTTTACCAATCATTACGTTTGATTCTACTTATAGAAATTTACCACTCAAATTACGAGATACAAGATTACAAGATATTTTCCTTGTATCATTATAAACAGTAATAACAGTATCGTCAACTTTTATTATACTATTTATGACTCTTAAGTGAGCTTACAAATGTAAAAATACTTAATGCTAATGTGCAATGTGCTCATTTCATTTTATGAAGAAAACGTTCCATAACGTCTTGAAAAATAGTAGAAACAAATGAAACATTTATATTCTTAGTGGCAATATTAATTTGTACTCGTTTAGCAGACGTCTAATGTGTTTATTTGCGCAGTTTTTGCGAATGAACTCTATGAAAACCAATCAACAACAAGTAGTTCTTAAATTTTATTAGTTTGGTACATTTATTAAGTAGGCTTGGTTCTATTACCTCCTGACAAATAAATTTAAACATCTTAATAATACAAAATTTATGAAATTAACTTTTAAACAAAATTAATATGTTTATCCATAACGTTATATTTCTCAAGGAACTTTTTATAGGTATTTGCTGATTATATATCCTAATTTATTCGTGAAAAAAAGTATATTACGTCATTAAGGTAAGTATTATTTATATATATTTATACTCATGTTGCATATTTTACCAGAAAAATGCAAATATCATAATATAGACCAATATACAGGATGTTTCTAAATTGATGCGACAGATTTTAAAGGGTGATTTCTCGGCAAAAATTAAGGTGAATCTATCATATAATTTTTTTTCTAATTCTGACATTTAATGTGATACTTTTCTAAACCCTTTGACGTTAGGAAATGTCTTACTTTTCACAACCAGTTACGAAATGTAAAATATTACGCAACTGGTGTTGTAAAGTTCATTTCATAGTAGGTTTTTTAGACCTGACAAGCAATGAAAGTGATGAGCTGTCACCTACTGGATTGTTTTTAAACGTATAAAATTCAGAGTTGTCTTCTCATAAAATATAAAATTGGTGAAAATTAGAAAAAATGTTGTATGAAATACGTTGGGAAACACAATTTTGTGTAACTCGCATCCTTTTACGGAACTCGTTAGCGCTCGTTTCGCAGAAATCTGCTCGTTACACAAAATAGTACTTTTCCCAACTGGCTGCATAAATAGCTATTCCAAAACCCCGTCCCCTCCAAGTCCTTCTCTAATATTGGGGAATTTTTTTTTATTTGTAGAATAATTTAGAAAAATAAAATTAGGCACAACTTGCATTAATAAAATGACAGTTTGTGAAAATTTTTGTAACCCTGCGATACAAGGGGGTAAAAAACCAACCCCTACAACATTTTTCTTTAGAACATTTTAACGCGTCCACATTTCTTTACTTAAACATTTTATATGCAAAGATGGCCTCAATCTGCAACTTTTTTGTCTGGAGTTTTTTTCGAGAAATTTATTGTTTGCTTACAAAAAAATAAAATTATACTCATATTGCCTTTCAAATAAATTGTTCTCATTTTCTCTAATCTATAGAGTTACTATAATGGTCTTTAATAAAAGAACGACAATTTTATTTAATTGAATGAAACTATAAATAATTAAAAAATACCACAATAACATATTAAATACGTGCACTATTGTAACAAACAACAGTAACAAACTAATAACAATGGGATCAAAATATCAATCACAAAAATCAAAATAAATGTTGAAAATGGCCCCTTCCGCAAAACCGCACGACTCTACTCTTCGTCTCATTGAATTGCATGAACCATATAGCATATATAGAACCTGCCTAATTTGAACAGCGACATCTTCAAAAAGCAGGGGAAACTCTTTTTCAAGGATATGGCAGTATGTGTCTCCATTTAATCTTATTGAATGAAAATATGGGCCAATTAAATAATCATCAATGAGACCGAGCCACACATTTAATGAAAACTGTTGTTCAAACGTAGCTTCAAAAATTTAATGTGGGTTCTCTTCAGCCCATATGTGTTATAATGTATTGATATTTCTAATATATTCCCTTGAAAAGAGGCTAACTTTTCAGTAAACATAATACGAGATAAAAACTGTAGAACTTCGGTGATCATTTGATTTATCCATTGTAAGAAAATTAGACGAGTTTGAAAGTCTCTAGGTAAGAGCGCTTGTACTCGTTAGAAATGGTACCATGGAATAGCTTATATTTAAAATATCGGTAATTTTTCTTGTATTTGTTTCAAGAAATTCTTCTATTAAATTAAGAACAGCCTCCTCTAGCGGTACGTCTTACTTCTGGAGCATCACTTCCGCAATCGACAGTTCTTCTAAAAAAATTGCTATTTTCTCGTAGACGTTGATGAATACGAATGAATATGCCATGATGAGGTAATGTTCATTCTTAATATAACTGAGCGTAAAGCCGTTGAGGTTCAAATGCATTTCCATAAGCACGACCATATAGAAAATGCATATCTGCCATTTCGGCATTTGTATAGTTTACCATATTAATGAGCTGAACCTATTTATTTAAACTGTAAAATTGGGTTAAATTAACAAAATTATACTTAAATGTCATAATGACTTAAATACTTGTCATAATGACTTTATTTGACAAGAGCCTACTTTGTGGGCTAACAATCAATTTCTTGAAGAAAACTCAAGACACAAAAAGTTGCAGATTGAAGCTATATTTGCACATCAAATAAGAAAAATTAATATAAATACATATATAATATAAATAAAGAAATATAGACGCGTTAAAATGTTCTGAAGAAAAATATTATAGGGGAAAAATATTATATTTTGATAGATATAGAAAAATATTATATTTTGAGGTTTGACGAAATTTTATAACAAATCTTAAAATGCAGGATTTTGCTAATTTATGATTATTACAATTATTACAAATAATTGTAATATTATAAATGCGCAAAATCGTGCATTTTAAGATTTGTTATAAAATTTTGTCAAAATTCAAAATTCTGTATGATTGGGTTAGGATGACAAAATTAAGTTTCACAAGTGCATTTTGTAGATAATTTTATGTATTTTTATTTTGGAAAGCATAAAATTTTCTAATTTCGGTGTCCTTTATGAGCTACATTAAAAAAACTGGAAAGTTCAAAATTTCGAGGTTTTTCGTCTACGAAAAGTTCTCCGCAGGGCTTTCAAGGTCGCGAACTCAGTTTTATGCTCCTCTTACTATACAAAATAATCCTAATTTTAACGCCCTCAGGCTAATTAATTGTCAATTTTAAGTAGATTAAGTCATATTGTAAAGCATCCACTGATAAATTCATTTATTTGTTAATATATAGTTTTAAAAAATATATTTCTTTTATTTCTCTAAGTAAAAATCTAATTCACAGAGGTTACAGCTGGTAATTGTTGTCTAATCATTCCTGCAGTCTGCCGTCCTCCTTAAGTACTGCTGACCTGGCGTCCAAATATTTATTTTGGTAAATATAAATTTAAGTAGTAGTAGTAATAAAGTAGAAACACCTAGATCAAGTCAGTAATTATCAAGCTGTGATTTTTCTGAGGTGATATATCTGAGGGTACCTAAGTGCTATAAGAGCCTCTATTTAACCATCTAATCCACTTATCCACGACCTCCGGAAAAATCTGAGTAGCCGATAGGCAAAATAAAAAATCCATCAATATACATCTCCCGGATAAGAGGCCATCTAATTCAGGTAAACTAAATTAAAACGGGAGGTGTTATACTCTTTCATACTCTTTAATAAATTTTATAACTAAATCGTTTGTCCAATTTAACTATGTGAAATATTTAGCTTTTTGGTTGCATATTTCATATTTGTTCGTATAAGAGCTACTCGCCTAATTTTATAAAGTTCCAAGAACCTCAAAACGGATCAAAGCTATTTAGCCATTTAACAAATATTGTAACTAAATTGTTTGCCTAGTTTAAATATGTCAACGATATTTATTTAGCTTCTTGGTATATTTTGTATTTGTTATTGTTGTCATAATAGTGCTACACAACAAATTTTATAAAAATATTTTCTACAATTTGTCATTATATACTCTTATTTGTCATTATACTCTTAAAACTATTATATAATGATAATAACTACAAATATGGAACATGTTCAAACATCTAATATGTGAAATACCTGTACTTATTTAGCTTTTTGGTTATAGATTTCATGTTTGTTTATATGTGCTACACAATAAATTTTATAAAACTACAAAATGGGCACATTTAAAAACCTATTTAGATATATAACAAGTTTTATAATTAAACCGTTTGTCAAGCCTAAATATATGAAAGATGCGTATTTAGCTTTGTGGATGCATATTTGTTAATATTATTCATATTAGTGCCACATAATTAATTTTATAAAACTATTTATTCAGATATTATTAACTATTATAATGATAATAACTACAAAATTGGAACAGGTTCAAAAATCTATTTCACTGCTTAATAAATTTAAACCTAAGTCGATTGTCTGTTTCAAATAGAGACACATTAATACGGGGAGACCCAACGGTTCATGCATAAAACGCTAGAAGAGCCGATTGTTCTAAAAACTGCAGTGAGTGCGAGAGAGAACATGGAAGACAGCTACTGTGGTGGCGACCTTTCGGCAACGCCGCTTCTTGTGATCAGAGCCCATCCAGTGGCGTGTCTACTGATCTTTAATGATGAGTTAGAGTAAATTGAATAGTTGCGTAAGAAAAATACTGAATACCCTGTATCCGAGCGTTGCAATAAATCAAATGAAAATATAAAACATTCAGAGTATAGCTTAATTCGTGTATATTAGAATACTTAGTAACTGTAATAAAATGTTGTCATGTGTTTTGTAGAAATTTATTTATAATTTTAATACAAAAAGTACAGGATAAGGCTGGAACCTTTGATGTAACTGTAACACTCGGAGTAGTTTCCACAAACACCAAAACACTTTCACTTCGCCCGACGCGCGTTTCGCCAACCAAGTTGGCATCATCCGGAGACGATTAAAACTAATCTTAAACTACAAAATTTACCATATTTATACTATTTTCATGGTGACGTCACTAATGATATCACCGTGAAATTTACGCGTGACTAATCACGCTTCAATGATCGGTTGCTAAGCAACGCGTAAAGCGGGCTACGGTATAACATCACCGTGAAATTTACGCGTGACTAATCACGGTTCAATCATCGGTTGCTAAGCAACGCGTAAAGCGGGCTATACGGTATAGGTCCCTTGTCGCTATTCATAGCATGTGAAATTGTAAAATGTAATAGTAGTATGAATAGCGATAAGGGACCTATATCGTATAGCCCGCTTTACGCGTTGCTTAGCAACCGATGATTGAACCGTGATTAGTCACGCGTAAATTTCACGGTGATATCATACCGTAGCCCGCTTTACGCGTTGCTTAGCAACCGATCATTGAAGCGTGATTAGTCACGCGTAAATTTCACGGTGATATCATTAGTGACGTCACCATGAAAATAGTATAAATATGGTAAATTTTGTAGTTTAAGATTAGTTTTAATCGTCTCCGGATGATGCCAACTTGGTTGGCGAAACGCGCGTCGAGCGAAGTGAAAGTGTTTTGGTGTTTGTGGAAACTACTCCGAGTGCAAAAAGTACAGTTAGTGGACGTATTTATTAGTTAATGGGCGGTGTAATATTAGTTATTGAACACATTGTAAATAATTTAAATTCTATAAAAAATACACTTTAACATGTGTCCGACCACTTGGTAAAAATTATCAATCTATTTCTTCTTTCTCTTCCTCCTCGTTTTAAATTTTTTCATCGTCAAATTCACGTTGTTCATTTTCAATGTCACTGTCTTCATTCTCTAAAATCTGATCATTTTCTCTATTGTAGCATAAGCATATGTGATATAGACATGACATCACCTTCTTCTAGAATGTGAACTTGGTGTTTAGGGGGAACACATTTGTGGCAAAACTCTACTATAAGTAATGAATCTATTCATTCCTAAATAATATGGGTTTTGTATTCCAACTCCTTATTCTATTTCGACTATTGTTTCCTATTTTTTTTTGTTTCATAATAAATACGTATTTTCAAAAATGTTTTCAATACCAAATTGAATATATTCAGGTCATTCAGCACTTCTACAACGTACAAATGATCCTTGAAATAATCCCAGATATTGGAAGGCAATGTAGGTAGGGTTTTCACAATCAAAAGATCGTAAAGGTTTTTTACATTTTTATTAAAAATACTGGTAGTGGCATTGAAGAATCTAAAGAACCGCTCAGTGGTTTTACATATTTCAATGACCAGGGGACTTGCGTTAACCAATTTTCCATAATTTTTCCTCTCCAAAAGAAGCGATGTAGGGCTGCTATCATTCTCCATTAAAGACAAACATATAATGATTACAATTATTTATTGATTAATTATTGCAGCAATATAAAAAGTTCATTTTTGGTTGCAATCCCGCCCCTGGCCAAGCCAAGCCCTCAAAGCTTGTAGGCAACCTTAAAAATCCTTACCGATGAAAAGTAACATTTTCCGGACTTAAATGATCCACCCTTTTACAAACTATACAAGAATGCATCATATTTACACATTTATTGTTACCTAAATCGCAATATATACAAAGATTCGTAGAACACACTAAAGAAAACACAAGTACAAGACGGCGGCGTATCGGCAACCTCTCAAATTTGTGTCCATTGATTAATCGACATTGACGTAAAACTCGAGTAGAATTCATTAAACGACATTGCCGTTGTTGAGATTTATATCTCAAGGCACTTTTTCGGTTTTCACCATATATTATTAACCCAATAAGGCAATACAATACTTACAATACATAGAATACTTTTGCCATGAAGCTGGTTTAAATACATTTTAGTATTAAAATGAATCAGATTCGTTGAAATTGTCAAATTATTTGAACATATCTTACGGTATTCAAAGACTTCAAGTGAATTTAACAGTAAGCCTGGCAAACCGTTCGGGAGGAAAAGACAGACGACAACGATCGTTCCGATCTTGGATCGGCCAAAAAGTAAACAATTCTGTCTCTCGTATTAAAATGTCTCTGGTTTTAAATATGTGATATATAATTTTTTAGCTTTTTGGTTGTATATTTCATATTTGTTCATATTGTTCATATATGTGCTACACATAAATTTTATAAAACTATTTGATTCCCATACTTATCATTAGAAGATTATTAAAACTATTATATAGTGCTAAGAACTACAAAATGGGCACATATTGAAAAAGCTAGTTAGCTATATAATAAATTTTATAATTAAATCGTTCGTCTCGTTTAAATTCTTGAAAGATACGTATTTAGCTTTCTAGATGCATATTTTGCATTTGTTAATATTGTTCATATTAGTGCTACATAACAAATTTTATAAAACTATTTGTTCCAATATTTGTCATAAGAACATATATTTATACTCTTAAAACTATTATAATATATTAATAATAATTACAAAATAGGCAGCTATTTAAAAAGCTGTTTTGCTGTTTAATACATTTTAGAACTAAATTCTTTGTCTATTTTTAATGTCTGAAAATATTTATTTAGCTTTTTAGTTGTATATTTTGCATTCGCTCATGTTGGTCATATTAAAGTGCTACACAATACATTTTATGAAACTATTTTTTCCAATATTTGTCATTATTTGTTCATATTGTTCATATGTGCTACACAATAAACGTTATAAAGCTATTTAATTCCAATACTTGTCATTAGAACATTATTAAAACTATTATATAAAAATTACAAATTATGTTTAAAAATCTCTTTAGCTATTTAGTAAACTTTATAACTAAATCATGTCTAATTTAATTTATATATGTGATATATTTAGCTTTTTGGTT
>CAXKVY010004869.1:0-16874 GCA_964058915.1 Tetropium fuscum
AGATATAGCACTGGTAAGTGTGTTTTCCTTCTTATTCGTCTATTTGCTTATTTCTATGTAATGCAATGCTACAAACCCAAGATTACTTTTCACAAAACAAATATGAATAGCAAAGAATTTCAAAGCTAATATATATATATATATATATATATATATATATATATATATATATATATATATATATATATATATATATATATATATATGTATATATATATATATATATATATATATATATATATATATATATATATATATATATATATATATATATATATATATATATATATATATATATATATATATATATATATATATATATATATATATATATATAAAGGGTCCGCCAATAAGCGCGCTCGATCTTTAAAATGAAATAAAGCAAGTTGTGTGAGAGGTATAAATGAAATTTATTTTTTGTTTGAAAGAGTATTCGAAGGCATTATGTATGGAAAATAATATCGGTCAAATGTCCACCTCGGCTTCGCTGGGTGGCGCGCATACGAGAAGTCCAATTTTCAATGACTCTGGCGCACAAATCGGGCTGTATTTCATCGATGGCGTGGCGTATGTTGACTTTGAGGGCATCAGTGTTTTGTGGTTGGTTTGCGTAGACCTGTGATTTAAGAAAACCCCACAAGAAATAGTCTAGTGGGGTTAAATCGCACGATCTCGGTGGCCAGTTGATGTCGCCTCCGCGCGAGATAACCATTCCTCCGAAGCGCTCGTGCAGAAGATCCATTGTGGCGCGCGCTGTGTGGCTCGTAGCGCCGTCCTGCTGAAACCACATATCCTCGACATCCATATTGTCGATTTCATGCCAGAAAAAGTTCGTTATCATGGATCTGTATCGTTCGCCGTTTACCGTGATGGACACACCATCGTCGTTCTCGAAGAAATACGGCCCGATGATGCCTCCGGCCCAAAATCCACACCAAACAGTTACCTTTGCTGGGTGCATTGCGACCTGGTGGACCTCCTGTGGATTGTTCTCGGCCCAATAACGGCAATTCTGCTTGTTGACATTCCCATTTAACCAAAAATGTGCCTCATCGCTGAAGATGATTTTGCGACCAAAATCGGGGTCGACTTCCAACTGCTCTAAAGCCCAATCAGCGAAGATACGGCGCTGTCTATGGTCGTTTATTTTGAGCTCTTGTGTCAGCTGGATCTTGTACGGATGCATGCCCAAATCCAGATGCAAGATTCGGCGAAGTGATGTTTCCGAAAGGCGGAGTTCCTGTGCGCGACGTGAAATTGACTGTCGCGGATTTTCACGCACACTATCGCGCACAGCGGCGACATTCTGGGCAGATCGGACGTTTCGACGACGCGTCGGTGTTGGCTGATTGTTCACCGAACCGGTTGCCTCGAATTTGTTAATCAAACGACGGATAGTCGACTCAGCAGGACGATCAATTGCACCGTAAAATTGGCGGAGCGCGCGGAACGTTGCTCGAACCGATGAATGATTTTCGTAATAAGTTTTAACGATTTGCACATGTTGCTCGCGGCTGAATTGGTTCATGGTGATTTGTGAAGATACACTGAATAATAACAACTACGTTTGCCAACTCTACCACAAACAACATGGCCGCCATGAGCTGTCAAAGATCGAGCGTCCCTATTGGCGGACCCTTTATATATATATATATATATATATATATATATATATATATATATATATATATATATATATATATATATATATATATATATATATATATATATATATATATATATATATATTCATGATATATATATATCACAGTAATATTCTTTAATCTTCCTAAAAAAGCTCAACAAAAAATATGGAAAAACAAAGCAAGGACACTTGAAGGTACTGTTTTCTGTGATAATGGATATGGAAAGCGGAAAATTCAAAATATAGAGTTAACTAATGTTTGGCTAACTAAGCTATTCTTGTTTTTATGGATGATATATGATCTATGTACATGTACCTATACACCTATATGTAGATTTTAACAATGCAGTGTGGCTTATTAATATATTGTTAATTTCAAATTAGAATTAATTACAGTAGCTTTTATGATCTTATATTATAGTTATTCCTAGTTACTTTGTTAATTTCAATTCCTATTAAGGTAGGTCATTTCTCATTGATTGTATCATATATTATTTTTGTAATATTTTATTATTTATCTATTTTTGAATTATTGTCGGTTTGTTTTTCTTTTTTACAGACTCCTTTAGTGAAAGATTTATACCTTTATATTTCATTAATTAAATTAAATCTAACATATATTATCATTTTTTTACGTTTAAGACAAATATTCTAGAGGTGCGTATATCAAAGAATCTTATAAATGTCAACTATTAACTTTCACAATTTGGTAGTACATTCCCTACTTGAATATTTATTTATTAAAATATCAATACCTTCGTTAACTTTAGCTGTTGGTACAGGCCACAAAAAACATATATTAATAACTTTATAAATGAACGCCGTATGTCCTGCTCTTGACGAAGTCAAAAATAATAAATTTTGGTAATACATTTGACTCTTGTTTTCAGGCGTACAATTTTACACAATTAATTAATGAGCAAGATATTAAATACTATGTGTTGTGATTAGGAATTAGTCAAATGTTCTTATTTCGTGATGACCAAGTAAAATTACTTAACACAACTATTTTGTTGTATAAATAACTAGGGGCATTAGAAATTAAAAGATTATGAGTAAAACACTAAAAGTGGTATTTATGCATGTCATCAATTTTCAACCAACCAGCATACTTGAATTTGTGACATATGTAATGTAATTGTTTTAGGGTAGTGTAAGATGTTCTTAGTAACTTCTTATTTATATGCTTAGTAAATATTAGATCCGATTCCGAATTAACTGTTTTAAACACAGTATATCCTCATGAGATGTTCAAACAACTCATTATTATCTGAACAAATTATTTGTAGTTACTCTTTTATTTTTTGGTCCGAATAATATAACTAATAATATAATTTTAATCTGGCTTTAATCTTAGTTTATATTATAGTGAAATTTTTAAAAGAGAAATAAAATCTTTATATAATTTGATGATGGCAGTGATTAAATCGTCAGAGAAATTGTAGTAAAGTTGTGTATCGTCTGCATAGTGACGAACATTACACGTAATTACTGTGGGTGTCGGATATATAAATAGAAAATAGTAAAGGACCTAGTACCGAATCCTGTGGAACACCGAACTTAACTGGCAGTGGGTCAGACACATTCGATCTCAGACATACTCTTTGAGTTCTGTCACTAAGATAGCTTTGTATGAATGTCATTGAATGCATATCAAATCCGAAGAAGCGAAGTTAATAACAAAGAATTATGTGATCCAATGTATCAAGCGCCTTGCTAAAATCCAACAATATCAGACAAGTTACTTCATTATTTTCGTTACTATGTGCTATGTTATCGGTAATGTGTAAATCGCAAAATAATCAGTAAAAACCTGACGATTATTGGGGCTCCAATGACGAAATTAAGGCCAACTGTGATTTTTTTTGGTTTGGCCATTAGACACAATTAAATCATATTCTCAATGATATAACATGAAATGCCCGATTAAAAATTATATCAGTTTCGCGAGTTCTAATTTCGTCACCTTTTTTAATTGACTTCAATTCGGTGCCAGTTCTCAATTCGACTATATGTTTTTATGTTCGTTACCTCAGAACTCCGTCATTTTGAAATCAATTTTAAAAATTCTTATTTTTTGTTGGAAAATTCTTTTTTTTTAGGGGGTATTTTCAAGTAGGTCCCATTTTAATATTATTGGGATTGCCCCTTGGATTCCGAAGATATACCGGGGAAGATATACACACCATACCAAAATACCAGATATACCAGAAAAAATGGCGAATTCACCGGTCACAATCCTAATTTATAGATATTTAAATTAATTAAAAAAATATTTTCTCTCGGATCAAATTGTGAAGATAAAAACCATTCTCCAATCAACTCAATCATAATAAAAATCAGTCCAGCTGTTTAGGTGGAATATATCTGGACGTATATAGGGAAACAAATCATTTAGAAGTTGTACGCCGTGAAGTTCTTTCGCCGTTATTGAGGACCTTTAAAATAATGTACGATTTATTTAATTGGTAGTTTATACGTGAATTTACTGTCAACACCTACCATTCTCACAGTGATACGTTTATGTTTAGTTTTGACAGAGAAGAGTCTCATTGGATAGACGTTCGTGAATCAAGTTGAGATGTTGGGCACGTTGCTCCTCCGTCTCATTGGATAGACGCTCGTGAATCAGGCTGATACGGTGGGCATATTGATTTTGCGTTTCATTGGAAACACGATCGCGATTTAATCTGACGGTGGGCTCATATTTCGATGTTTTCACTATTTAATACGGCACTTTACCAAGAAAACCCGTACCAATCTCTACAGAAGCGGTAAATCACATCACTATGCAATACAAAAGGATATTTAGTGTAAAATTGTATACCGCAACAATTTCTTGTAAATAGAATTAGGGTCTCCAGTTCGCGGCTTACCATATCGGTCGCTATCCCTCTTCAACTCATATAAATACCGTTTCCCTTCTCGTTCACTTAGAAGACACCTGCATGAACAAGCCGGCCATTTATTGTCTTCACTGCTCAGTAGCGTATCATCATGCGCAACCAAGGTGACGTGACTTAAAAAGATGTCTTATTTTGTCATATTCATAATATATATGTGCAAAACATTAAGTCAAAAAAAAATTTTGTTTTGAATGTATTTAAAACATATTGTAAAAATGTTGTATGCTGCGTGTACAACTTCATTGCTCAATTTAGCCAATAACAATTTAAAATAAAAGAAAGAAATTAAATTGCTATTGACCAGCAAGGACCACGGGGAGATAAGAGCGCCCCTTGCCTGGATAGAACGTGGTTAGGTTACTTATTATTAGTATAGGTAAGACTGTTAGTTAGTTAGTAAATTTAGAACAAATTAATTCACCAATTTGCGGGATATGTTATTATTTGCACATTAACTTACACGCACATTGGTATTTTTCACTGTCACTTATTAGTAGCACTCTTCACAAACTCACATTAGAAATTCTCATTAAATGTGAGTAAATGCTCCTCTCATTAAATGTGAGATTTTTTCGGGGCTTTGCTTTTTTACTCCTTAATGTGCCCAGTTCTTCCATTGCACTACTCTGTATAAAACCATTATAACCTATAAACACTAAATACTATATTCTATAAATACTATAATACTATACTAACAGTATAAACTATTAACTATAACCAATGATTTTACAAACACTAGACACAATTATTATAAATGCACTCAAGCACGCATTTTACACTTTACGTATACGTTCGATGTCGCGTTGTAAACACCTACCTAATACGGTCAAGGACATAATAACTCATCGGACACCTACAACTGCCACTGAGGCAATAACAAAAAATATCCGTAAATACAACTCGCGAAGTTATACCTATATGCATGCGCCACTACCCTATAGATATCAACAGATGAAACGTTCGTTCGGAAAAAATAAAAACAAATACACTTGGAGTACGTATCCATTTGCAATTTGTTTTTGATATATTATAAATTAAATTGAGTTAACATTATTGTTTTTTATTTTATATCCTATATTAGGACATTTGCGCGCACCACGGAACAACGCATTCCATTAGTTTGCATATCAAACGAAAGCACTATAACAGCAAAATCTAGTTATTTTAGACAGAAACTTCTTTCCGCTTAATGCGAATGCGGGTCCTCTATTGCAGATCTTAATAATGTTCTATACATTTCGATATGATTTTAGAACATTCATGTATTTAAAAAACAATGAGCATTTTGTTTGTGTGGTTCTAAATTTACAACCCGCACGCATTTGCATATCGTTAAATATAACTTTCGACATCTGAGTAATCCAATCTACAATGACATTAAAATCTATATCCACATGTGAATATTAGTCAAATCACTTTCAGCAACTATTAGTTCGAATACGTATACATGTCTAATTCGAGTCAATTATTACTCTAACGCGAACGCAAATATGTTTTGAGAATTCGGCTCCCATATGATGTTTAATGGCATATTACTGAAAGTATCAATGATATAGATTAACTTTAAAATGGTGGTACTAATTAGGAAAAAAAACGTCTCCATGGGTGGCAAGACCGCATCTCAATTTAATAGCTAAATATTATATCCAATAGCCTTCCATGCTAATTGTTGCAAAATTGTTTAACTGGACTGTAAACTAGTCGTTTATAAGTATATTTTTCTCAGAAGAGACACGTTTATAATAAATTATACAAACGTTTGTAGATATGTCAAATATTTCTGAATTTTTTCATTGATTAATTATTCTTAAACTAATGGTTTGGTTGTATCAGTGGCAAACTAATTACATTCATAGGTAACAGAACTCCTAGGTAAGATTTTTACCTTCACTTGAGTATTGGATAGACCTATTGACCTGATTGGTTTTACTTTGCGTTTCAATTAATTTGCCTCCCAATTACGAGTTGGCTAATCATAGCCTTAAAATCAAAGGAATTAAATTAGATGCCCTGTAACCGGCATCGATCTCCCTTTTATTTGAAATAGGTATTCGCCATCTGAAACGTTTTCTATATGTTCTGACTGACGTACATATTTTGGCATAATACCGTCATATTTAAATATACAGGGTGTCCACGTACAACCCATAAAAATACAGGAGATGATTCTACATAAAAAAACATGAAACATTTTACATAACTTGATATTAGTTTTTATGTAGACCCTGGAGAGCGGTATGTGCGGTATTAGGATTTATTGCAATTTGCTCAACTTTTTTTATAGTAAACTTGTGGGATTTGTTATGAATAAATCTTATTCTTACACCTTAGGGAAGAAAGATATAATAATAAAAATAATAATTATATTTTATTAACGGAGAAAACGATATAAAATTGTACATAATATGACAATATTAATTTTGCATAATATGGCAAGTCAAATATACGAAAAAGACAATTAAATAACAAACTGGTAACATGGTAGAACTACTTGAACAAACAATTTAAAAATAACAAATATATTTCATATAATAATACACACCTATACAATAAATATATGTACAGGGTAAGTCTCTTAAGATTGACACCCCCCTTATCTCACTTATCCTTTGCCGATTTAACTCATTCAAAAAAGAAGTGGACGCGGTTTTTGATGAATTTTTATAATCTGAGCACGGATATTAAAAATCTCGTAAGATATACAGGGTGGAAAATAAAACATGATTTTTTTAAATGGAACACCCCGTATATTTTTATAATAAAATAATGTCCTTAAGTTTCTGAATAAAAATATATCTAATTCTTATATAATCACTCCACCTGTTCGTGAGATATTACTAAAAACTTATCACATTACGGGTGTCAATTATAAAACAAAAAACATATCAATATACCTCTGGAAACAATGCGATTTATTGAGATAATAAATAAATAATATATAGGTGACAATAACAGTAACGAGTAATAACAATAAACAACATAAGCCTAATAAAAACAAATAAAAGTCAATATTAATACAGTAACACAATTTTATTTATTTACACGTAACGTAATTAAATATTTTCCACGTAATCACCACCATTCTGAATACACATTTGGCATCGCTTTATAAAATTGCTTCTCATCCTTTGAAATATATCACCGTTTTGGTTTAATTCCTCAATTTTTACACGTATGTCCGTAAGTCCGGACTTTTGGCGGGCCAATGTATAACACCGTGCCTTCCTATCCAAATAGGATATTTTCTGTTTAGGTATTCGGTGACGTTCCTTGCAGAGTGTGGTGGTGCTCCATCCTGCTGCCAAATAACAGATCTGTTGTCCACTAAATTAATATTATCTAAATAATTTTCAACTGGATGTTGAAGAATATCCACATAACGTTGTGCATTTAAGGGCCCATTTATAAATACAGGACCTACAATAGCATCCTTGTGGATGCCACACCACACGTTTACAGTTTGGTATCCTTGTTTTTTTATTTTTTTTACAATATGTGGATTTTCCGCTGCCCAGTAATGTACATTTTTTCTGTTAAAAATTCTCGCAGTAGAAAAACTGCTTTCGTCAGTCCAAAAGTCATGTCTTTAGAAACTCATCATCTTCCTCTATTCTATCAAGTATGTCTCTGCAGAAGGTTAACCTGTCTTGAAGGTTGTTGTCGTCTAAATATTGAACGGGCAAAATACTATATGGTTTAAAATTATGGCGATGTAATATTTTTATCACACTTCTTTGTGATATATCCAATTCTATTGCTGCGGCATAGGATGATTTCGATGGATTTTCAGCAAAATATAATAACGCGTTGAGTTCTGTGTCTTCTCCTGTTTTTGTTCTTCGCCTTTCCCTTTTCATGTCTCTCAGAGATTCGGTATTCCTAAACTTTGCATAAATGTTTTTAAAACTATTTTTGGAAGGAGGTAGCCTATCTCGAAAACCACTTATTTCTCCTCCACATTTGTGTAACTATGCGCCTATCACCATGTATATACATATTATGTATGTATAATAGAGTGTTTCTTGTTAAAAAAGTATTTTCGGTCCCATTGTCTAATGATTTATCATTGGACCTAAAATAATTTCTCCCAAAGCTTTAGCTTCCTAGATCAAACCTGTCAACGGCGCAAATCGAGTTTGTTTCCCATTTAACTAATATTGGAAAATCGACGTTTTTAGTCAAACATGAATAGCTGGTAGATTTTTTAATTTCTGATAGCAGCGTTTTATAGAGAATTAAATTTCCTACAAAAAAGGTTCTTAGTACTAAATCCGTGAATTCATTATTTTCAAAGATATGCTCGTTTAAACATTCTCTTGAAAATCGGTTTCATTCAATTAATTTTAAGGAAAGTTATATCTAAATTGTTTTGGACTGTCATGTCCGTTTGATATTATTTGAAAATGATTTATGATGTTGATATTTAAATTTTGTGCTTCGAAAAGTATAAAGTAGAAGGTGACTGATGAAAAAAAGAGAGACAAAATCTTTATTTAATTGTTATGATATTTAGTTACTTCACCTAAATACATCGATTTTCTGTTATGTTTTGAAACTCTTCTGACTTTTCTAGTTTCTCTTTTGTTCGTTCATTCGCTTCTCTTGAAATTCTCTGAATTCAAACTCGAGACAACATTTCGGATAATTAAAATAATTAAAGATTAAAAACTGTATTGACCAGATTTAACAGCTGAAAAAACAAAATAATTTATTATGAATACTAATTTGATTAATTATAATTAATTAATTTATTATTAATTTAATAATAATTAAGCGCTAATCAAAGATATCAATAATTGTTTACCAAAAAATGAAGAACAAACTCAATATTTGTTACAAGTAGTGAAAGACCATCGCCTAAAATATCCTACTTATAATAAAAAAAAATATTTATAAAAACTATTGAACATTTGTTTAAATTTAAAAAGTTCATTATAAAACATATTTTATTTCACATAAAAATAATTGTTATTTTAATGCAACATATTTTTTTTTATTTTTTCCAATGAAAATAAAAAAATGCCGTAATTTATTTGTTGGCTTAAAATTTTTGGAAGCGTGTTACCCCACTAAGCTACGGAAAAATGAAGAAATTCATCTTGCCTCAATGATTTGTAATATCCTCCTGTCCTCTAGCATGAAAAATATTTTTTATAATGTACTTGTACGTTTTAAAATAGATATAATTTTCCTTAAAGTTAATTGAATGAAATCCGACTTTAAGAGAATGTTTAAACGAGCATATCTTTGAAAATAATGAATTCACGGTACATTTAGTACTAAGGACCTTTCTTGTAGGAAATTTAATTCTCTATAAAATGCTGCGATCAGAAATTATTATTAAAAAAATTTTCTACCAGCTATTAGGGAGTTATCGGCTGACGAAAGCACCGACTACTCCCTCTGGAAGGCAACTAAATTCTTGAATGGGCTAAAGAATCATGACCCTCCCATTACAAAAGATGATGGCAACTGTGCTCGACGAGATGAAGAAAAGGCAGAAATATTTGCTGATCACTTGGCAAATACATTTGAGCTACATGAGCCTAGTGGCATACAAGAGACACCACAAATTACTAACAGAGGTGGTACGATAATTGAGCCAATATCACCTGCTGAGATCACTAACACTATCAGAAACAATCTCAGTACAAAGAAAGTTCCAAGTTACGATCTAATAACTGCACAAATACTTAAGGAGTTGTCCCGCAAAGGCATCATGAAACTGACGCATCTCTTCAATGCAGCACTACGACTCCGATACGTGCAAATACAGTGGAAGATTGCTGAAGTAATAATGATTCCCAAACCTGGCAAACCTCCTGAAAATAGAACATCATACCGACCAATTTCCTTATTGCCGATTATATCCAAGCTGTTAGGAAAGATCCTATTGCAGAAACTCAAACCGATCATTGAGGAAAAGCAGTTTATTCCATCCCACCAGTTTGGATTTACTATAAGCATTCAACTATGGATCAAGTGCATCGAATTACCGATGTAATTGAGAGAGCACTTGAAGAGAAAAAGATCTGCGCAACGATATTCCTAGATGTGGCCCATGCACTGAGTGTGGCACAAGGCCTGGAATACAAACTACAAAAATATTTGCCACGACAAATGAGCCAAATTCTTCATTCATACATTACTGAACGTCACTTCAGAGTTAAATATGGAGAAAAATATTGTGGCCTCAAGAAGATTTGTGCTGTAGTAGATACCTCCTTGGACCTGTTCTCTACCTGCTGCGCACCAACATCCCACAAAGCGACGGAGTAGTTACGGCAACATTCGCCGATGACACTAGTCTGCTCGCTTCTGACCAAGACATATCACGTCAACCACGAACAAACTTCAAACAGCAGTCAACAATGTCACCACTTGGACAAAGAAATGGCGCATCAAACTAAATGAGGCAAAGTCGATTCACGT
Source organism: Tetropium fuscum (assembly GCA_964058915.1). Classification (NCBI taxonomy): domain Eukaryota; kingdom Metazoa; phylum Arthropoda; class Insecta; order Coleoptera; family Cerambycidae; genus Tetropium; species Tetropium fuscum. The sequence goes on from CAXKVY010004869.1 coordinate 10,984, forward strand.
CAATTACACCAACAAGAAATATGACTATACTCCGGTGATTGTCAACCAGCAAACAATCCCACGTGCAAACGAAACAAAGTAACTAGGCATGATCCTAGAAGCAAAAGTTCGATGGAAGACACATGTGAAGAAGAAACGTGAGCAATTAAACCTCAATTCAGAATGATTTTTAAACGAAATATTAATTTCACTTTCATTAAAAAGAACTTATGGTCTGGAGCGTCTTAAGCTGAATTTATAGTTTCGATAACATAATCTTTAAGCTTTAACGATAAGCCGTAACAAAAATAAACACCAAGAATTACTAAGAACCATTTATAGTTAGCTGTAAGACTTAAGCCGTAAGCTATAGTCGATATGATTTGATTTATTTTTATTTCTTACCGATATCGTTACCGAATCGGGTGTACTCGGGAAAGAATCGGCAAACATCGTGTGAATATCGAGATTTTGTTGTTGGTGGCACAGAGAAGTATGTCACCGAGCAATGATTTCTACGAAGGTAAACTAAATCTAACCTAAAATTCTACATTAAAATAATTAATATTGTTGTGACAAGTTTTTAAATAGGTATTTGGCGTTGAGTTTTAAAAAATGTCCGAAGAACCTGTCTTAATTGATGTTATCCAACATTTTCCGTACTTGTACGAAATTTATTCACAGAACAAAATGATATAAATATGGGATTAGTGCCCATGCCTAATCTCAGAATGAATCTGTTACGGAAAAGACACTATAAATGGTATGATGACATAAGATTGCTTATGGCTTATTGCTTACCGCTTATGTCTTATGTTATCGAAACTATAAATTCAGCTTTATACAAAAACTTAACTTTTTCATAAGTATTTAACGTTTTCCATAATCAAAACTTTTGATTTCTTTGCTTCGTATGTCTTAAAAAGGCAAGTAGCTTCTTCTATTGTGATATACGAGTATTCACATTTTCGTTTATTTGTATTATACTTTTCAATATGGGAATATGTAGACCATAAACTAAATGCCTTCAGAGCTTTTGCCTAAAATAATGAGACATTGTACGAAAAACACTGAAATATGAACAAAAAAATATCTTACTTTCTCAAGAAACTACTAACGTGAATAACCTTATTACAATCATTTTTACAACCTAAACCTAATTCATAAATTCATACCCTAGTTGATATTTACAAATTGATATTTATATTCTCTGTTTTATGTTAAATATCCGAATTTACGAGAAGTCTCTGGTAGAGTGTTTCATATTTTACAATTTTTTATCACTAGTTAATATTATTATTAATATAGCTAGTATACTCTGTGCTAAAACTGTTCTTGTACAATGATGGGCCCTAAAACGCTACACGAAGCGTTATCGTAATGCAGTCGTGCACCGCAATATTCTATTGATTTATTTGATGTTATGTGAGACAAATATAACTGCTCCCGTTGCCTATCCTAGAACAAACGGTACTATAGAGTTACCTTTTCAATTCTATACATAGGTATAAAATTCCTAAGATCTCGAACTAAACTTTGTACGAGTAATATGATCTGAAAGATTAATTTGCCCCATGAGTGTAGTTTGGAAACGAGTTCTGCCCATTGTAGCTTTACCTACTATGTAATACTGTTGCGTGAATAAACGTTTACTAGTTTACCGCAAACATAACTTCCAAGTTGGCATTATACCTTACATTTTATGATAAATTAACTCCTATAAAACGCGCAGTAACATTTTTGTTACTTTGACAGCGATAAAAGATGCGTCGCTTTTTAGCACCGATAAAAATGCCTGTTCGTTCACTTTTACTTTAAAATCAGTCCTGTCAGGTGTATTATATTTTTTCATTCTCCCCCCTACGAAACATACATACTTTTTTAAACATACTTGTTTTCACTGCCAAAATAATTCACAAAATAAACATGAAATATTACTTTTTGTAGGATTTATTTTTAACAGAGTCGATTATTAATTTATTATTCATCATAAAAAAATTTCATTTCTAGGAATAATAATTGGAAAGTTTGAACAATTACCAACATAAAATCCCGAAGATGTTCCATGTTGCTGCTGATCAGAAACGTTAGATATTTATTGAAGAGTTGATTCCAAAATTTTATCAGATATCTTTATTTGTTTGGAAGAAGATGGACATTTCAATATTTTGTTAGATATCTCAAATTTGTTATTCAAACTATCTTCTATATAAGATTCTGCTACGGAGGCAGATTTCCAGCCACCATGACGTTTTATGGATGTAATGTCCCTGCATTGGCCAGAAGAGTTATAGAGCTTCTCCTGAAACAGTGACCTGTGTAGCTCTTATAAATGTCTTTTCCAGGCCATTTTGCAATCAAGCTGGGAATTTCTCCTATTTTTATTTATCCCCACATGATGGTTAGTACATTTTCCCCTCGAATATTTCAAAAATAATCTTACTTTTTGTATGAGGCGGCCGTAGTGCTTTATAATTGCGGTATATCTCAATATAATCAGTTAGAAGAGCAAAATAACTCACTTATCATAAGTTCAGTAAAATCACAGCTAAAATTATAATAACGTATGGAACATAAGTTTTGAGAAAAATGTAATTGAACAGTATCAAGATAAAAATCAGATAAAAATCGAACAGTATCAAGAATTTTATTGAAATTCAAACCTAGAAAAATTATTATATGCAATTATGTTACACAAAAACTAAATTCATAGAACCAATAGGAACCCATGGTCCTCAATAGCATGCAATTTTGTTCCAATTTTCAGCATCATCCTCTGGACGACCAGTATGTCCGCTTCTCGAATTTTCTGGAATATTCTGGTCATAGCTGTGCTTCATTTTGTGCTTCCCAACACTTATCATACACTTTCCTGCTTAGTGAGGACCCCTGGTCCTCAACGGCACGCAGTGATGTTCGAATTGTCACCATCATCATCTGGACGACGATTATGTCCGCTTCTCGAATTTTCTGGAATATTCTGGTCCAAGCTGTGACTCATTTTGGCCATCCCAACCCTTATTATCATACACTTTCTTGCTTAGTGGTGCCCAAAATTCGTCAATGGGGTACGCCTGAGGAACGTTGGGGATATTACGTTCGAGTTCTGAATGATCTTGGCATAGTGGCATGAAGCCAGATCGGGCGAAAATATTATTTCATCGTTTAGATGATTGGGTATTGCTGAAATTTATCAATGTTGGTAGACATTTACGAATATTGGACGTTTGCATCTACAGCTTCACCTCTCACTCTCCCGACGTAAGGCCTTGAAATTCCTGCTTCAGAAAATAGAGCACCAGATCAAAATTTTGTCATGAAGTTTCATTTTTGGTTTCAATTTTACATTGTCTGGACAATTTGCAATATTGGACGTGTAAAAACCATCGCCATTAACAATAACTCTGTGGCCAATAAAATATTGACGTCGTAATGTTCGATAGTATCTGGGGATTTTATCTAACTGGGCAGCAGTGTATTTGGAAATTCCCTTCTTTTGTGTTGTTTTAATTAATTTTTAGCCTGTCAATAGTCATATGCGCAACACCAAATCGGCAGCCTAATATGCGAGTGGATGTCCAAACTGCGAGTGGATGCGAGTGGATAGGTTGGATGAGTCTGTTTACTTCATTTGGGGCCAAACTTGAGATCGTCCAGTTTTACGTAAAAATGCATGGTATACCTTCTTCGCATTCCTTAATTATACGATAAATAGTTAACAGTCCAATATTTTGGTCTCGAAAAATGTTAACAGTCTCGCGTTTAGGCACTTGTCCAACTAAATTATAAATAAATTTTCGGATTTCAATCTAGTATGACATCTTGCAGAAAGTATTTCTGACAAATCTGATATGTACAATAATAAGCAACAATCGAGCTTGTTCTATATCCCAGTGATAACCAGATTGAACTATTGTTTAGCAATAAAATTCTTCGGCAAAAGTTTTTCTGAAAACTTATGATCCATACTCTATATCGGACAAAATTCACAAACCTTTGGAACTTTGTAAAAGTGTTAAGGATAGCATAAGAATTATTCAACCGAAAAGTTCTCATCCCTAAATAGCGTGCTTCATCCCCTAGGATGTCGATGCCACCCCCTTTTTAAGATTTTTCCAAGGTCATCTCGGGAACGGTCCACTTTTTGCTAAAAAATACTCATATACAAAATTAATCCTTATAAAATATCTATGAAAAACATGTCTTCATTTTTTCCGTAAAATTAATAGTACTGTGGGAAATGGTACACCAGAATTTGAAACAGTAAACGTTCTTGCGCAATAGGTCTTCGTATCAGGTATTTTAACAATTAATATAGATCCAGCAACTTCAATGGCATCAATAGTTATATGTAATAATTCTTCACGGCGACAAGCACCGCTGGTACCCAAAATTAGGACAACCTACAAATAAAAAATATTGAAATTACTACTAATCTTACAAAATTATGATTATATATAAATATAAAGTAAATTTGTTTCGTTATCAGCATCTTGAATAAATTTATTGATATCATCCCTTGATAAAACTTTAGATTTCTTTCCTCAGGTATCCGACGCTTTTGTTCGTAATGAGCGGGACCAATTTTTGAAAACTTCCTTATATCAATATTTTCCTTAACATTCAATGTACTTTTCAACATTGAGTAGACACTCTATAACGTAGGTTTTATAATTTTTGATTTTTCCTCCAAATAGCATATAAGCATTATAAGCACATTTTCAGAAACCTTTTTTACATGTTTCTTGTCGCATCATTTACGAAATTGGTCATATGTTTTGTCATATACTAACTTGGATTTGGCCGGTATCATATTAGATTCTATTGCATTTGCTTTCTCAGATATATCTGATGAGGTATCACTACCACTATCATAATCGACATCCATCTTCCTGAAAATAACTTGAAATTGAAGAACTACGACAAACACAGTCAAACACGCGACGTGCCAACAAACAGTTTCTATAGTAACGACACAGAAAGACCACTGGATGTTGTGAAATTGTATTTGAAGTATTGATAACATTAAGAATAACATGTATGGAAAAGAGAAGTATTATTTAGTTATTTTGGACTTATTTTTTTCAGACAGGAAAATTTTTTTAATACGATTTTACTGAAAACATGATAACATGAATACTGAATAATATTTTCAACAGTCTTTTAAAAGAAAATAGTTAAAAAAAATCTGTGGCTAATCGAACGAGTTTTCGGAAGCCAAATTCATTTCCAAAAAATACCTGAAATTTTCGAGGTTAATTTTTCATTTTTATGAACCCCTTCAAGCGGCCAAATTTCGAAATATCCTGGTTCTTATTTAATGAAATAGTCAATTTCAACATTTAGTATTCTGACCATAATGTAGCAGGGGACAATGTCTCTGATTTTTCTGAGAAAAATACCAATAACTTTCCGTTATTGTGGACACATCTTTCGTTGAACACCATTTGATTAAATTTTTATAGGCTTGATTGTAATGGTCTTTATATTTATCTAGTAAGCAATTTGTGCACGCAATAATTGCTGCTTATTCAATGAAATTCATTTATAACTAATTTCTAGTCGAATATTAAACTTAAAAGACGTATATTACCTATCAACTTCATATTGAAGAATAATTATTTGATAACTGTCAAAATATTATTTTTTGTTGACATGAATGTTACAAAAGTAATGTTAACAACACACTGAGATACTACTATTTTTATGACTATTTCAGTATATTGTGTAAATTATTCGTTTTCCTCGCCGTCTCTTCGCTGATATCTCAGGCGATTTCTGGACAGATGACAGCTACTTGTTTCATCCCACAACGCCAACAATTTCTTATGGGTGTTTTGCTTTATTATTTGGAGTTACGCTACAATTGGTAGTGTACTTGAAGGACCAGGCCCAAGGATTTTCAGGCTGGC
>CAXKVY010004870.1:0-19838 GCA_964058915.1 Tetropium fuscum
ACACTGATGTGTGAGTAGGTATGATTTTTACTATATTTGCAATATATTGGGTAAATATATGATAATAGAATATTTTGTATGGTCGATGCCATAAATAACAAGTCTATTTTGTTGTTGTACGTTACCTCACATATTTTTACTTTTTTATCTGAAATAATAATTATTTTCATTGTATTGCTTATTTTATTGTTTTCTTTTAATATATTAACTTGTAAATAGTTTTATTTGTTTTTCTTTCCCTGCATTAGTATTTCATTTTCACCACTAGAAGATGTAGATAGGTCACCAATATTTATATTGTTGAAGAAAGATTTATAATAATATATTGTTTTAAATTATTATTAGTAATATAAGAATATGTTATTAATTGTAAATAGATACATCTCGGCATAAAATAAGAATTAACTACGAAACATCCATATTTTGATTTGTTTGAAAGATGAAACTTTAAAAACTTGCCAAAGCTTTCTGTTCTCCTAAGATTTCAATTAAAAAATGTCAACTTATCGATGTTTTCATAGCATGAAATTAGTCCATTATCAAGGTACCTAAACATTATTTTGGCAAAAGTACGGCTTATTTAAATTTTCGATACAATTTTACACTTAAAATTTATATGCAATAAAGTACACTGTTCAGTTAGATGCTTTTATAGAGAAAGAATATTCATAATTTTTTGACATCTACTAATTTTTACCCATCCGTCCTCTATATATAACTATTTGAATAATAATATAGGTATATATTTTGAATGTGTGACATGTAAATAATGAGTTTAACTCAGATATTGATTATATTTGGAAATTAATAATGTATACATTTGGCTTAATATTATTTTTTAATTGATACCAATTAATGTTGTTAAGGTGATATTTTTGTTAGACAAAAAGTGATTGTTTATTATATTTTGTGCTAAATCCAGAATGTTACTCATTTATCTAAATAGCTAGGCCACTATAGAGGTGCATCGACACACAAGAGGGTAATTTTTATCTTCTATGACTAAGACAGCAGGATATCTTCAATGTATATTCCCCAGTCAGCAAATCTGCTTATAAGCAAAATCTTCAGAATATATTATGAGAGAAATGACAGAATATTTAATCGCTCAATAGTTAACTGAATATCCGATGCACCTCTAGACAAAGTAGGTAGCTAAGCCAAAAATTATGGTTACATTACATCCATATTTAGTTAAATTATAGTAAATATGTCATGGCTAAATAGCAACGTACATGATACTGTATTTTAAAAGTTTTTAACACAAGAAGACCTGCTCCTGTGTTAAAAATTAAGTGTCATATTTAGTAATAGCTGTATTTTTGCCTTTCCTTCAATGAATTAATCGTCGATTGAGGATCAATCGAAATATTAAATAGTACACTGCCACATTGCAAATTGTATATAAACATATATATATATACAATATATATTTGTTTTTTTGATTAGTTTTTTTGCTTTGCTCACAGATTTATTTATAATGTAACCTCCATGTCCAGCATAATTTTTTAGGTAATATGAATAGATTTTTGCTTAATGAAGCATGAAGCAATACTTTTTATATGTGTTTCACAAATATGCAATTGTTTAGGTTGTGATGTAAATTAAAGTTACCTATGGAATTAGTAAGGTTTGTTAATATGCCTGAAAGATAGTTTTAGAAGATTTAGAGGTCTCCTTCGATTCGGAATGACATCTAGAAACTTTTTGAAAATTTTGAAGTGGGGCCGGTAAAAATACAAAAGTTATAAACAATTTATTAAAAAAAGGGGGGTTTCGGTTTTGCAAATATCTCAAAAACTATTGCAGATATTGGAAATCGAAAAAAAGATCCCTAAAGAACAGGAAATTTCCTATAAAATAGTGCCACATCCCACCACTAATATTTATAATTTTAATTTAGAGGTGAAAATAGGGCTTAAAACTGGTGATGTGACTCCCGTGCGCGCCGACCGATTCTGACGCTTTAACAATAAAAATTATTTAAACCCCTTATATGTGAATATTAAAAAATTCACATGCCTTTTGGATACTTGAATAAACGATAATCCATTGGAAACAATTTTTTTCTGTAATTTTTTTATTAGATATACCTACTTCTTACTTAATTAACTTATTTTGTCAAGTTAAATAAACATAAAATCCTCATAATTATTGTCAAACTAAAAACCTTGTTTTTACTTCTTGGGGCTAGCTATTCTTGAAAAGCCTTAGAAATGATCCCCTTTGGAAAAATTCAAAAAATTTGATTTTCCATTCGTTGTCTTATTATTGAGCTACATAAAAATGTATTCTTATAATTTTTTACTCCTATTGATTAAATAATTGTTATAAAGAAATGCTTTATTTATAAGATAATCCAAATTTATTTTTGGATTCTATTCTTCAATAAATATAATGATTTTTCGTAAAAGCGCATTTGTCAAATAACAATTTTTTTTTGTTGCTAAATATTAATATTAAGGAACCATTTTTTTTTAAATCCACATTGCTATTGCTCTTCAACCGACTAAAAACAAAATTTTGTTTCTATTTTTTTATATAATTTTAAGTATTTTGATATTTCCATGTTTGTCACTTCCTTTAAATTTTTTCGATTGTTATAACAAAGTGGAAAATAAATTTTTTTAAATTTTTCCGATGGGGATATTTTCTAACGAATTCAAGAAAAGGATGTGAAAAAATCTAAGGTTTTTAGATTGTCAATTGTCAGGGCTTTAATGTTATTGAGCAAATAAGTTAATTAACAAAAGCATATCTAATAAAAGAATTACAGGAACATTTTTTTTCCAATGAACTATCATTTATTCAAGTATCCAGAAGGTATGTGATTTTTTTTATTTTTTTATTTCTTAAAATTCATATTTAATGGGTTTAAATAATTTTTATTGTTAAAGTGTCCGAATTGACTGGCGCGCGGGGAAGTCACATCACCTGCTTTTAGCCCTATTTTCACCTCTGAATTAAAATTATAAATATTACTGGTAGAGTTCCGGGAGTTTTTCGGTACAGGCTGAGAGAAATTCACCAAAATGGCACTTGTTGACTTATTTATTATTTATATAACTTCATTTAACATAGCAATGATATGTGCTATCATAAAATCATTTGTCAACAAAACATTTATGAGCAATATACCTAAGTTAAGCATGGCATTGAATACATACTTTAGGGTCATTGCTTATTATGATTATGTGTTCTAGATTTATGAAATGTTTGAATATGTTGGTTATTTTAATTTTAAATAAATATTTCAAACATATTGTGAATGTTAAAAAAATGTGCTGGTCAAAACATCTCAATCTACCTAATCTGTAAATATAGTAGTTGTAAGTAAAGAAATTGTAACTAATAAATTATTGCATATCACATGTAAAAATTACATTTTATTTTATATTGTATGGGATATATATTTTCATACTGAAATTATGATTTTGCTTTGCGTTCAATATGAAAATCTGTGGGTAAACAGGAAAAACTGATCTGATGTACGTACTGAGTACCAATTTGGGGTATGAGAGATTTTTAAATCTGTTGAGCTGGCTGCATTGCAGCCGATTCTCATTCTATATTGTACCTAGCGCATAATTTGCATAAATGAAATAAATAATAATATTAAATTTAAGTTTTATTTATAACCTTTAAATTTTCACTTTGATTATGAAATTTCACTTTATGTATGATTATATATGCATATATATATATATATATATATATATATATATATATATATATATATATATATATATATATATATATATATATATATATATTGATGTACCTTAGTTACAATACTGTCCTATGGTTTCATAGGTAGGAACATATATTATTCAACTCATTGCACCACAGTAATGTGTGGCAGAGGTAGCTGCAAGAGGTGACTAAAATTTGTAAGTCCCCAAAACTGTCTTTTGGACATTTTTGCGAACTTTCCCAACTTCTTTTCATTAAAAATTGTTGTTGTTATCTTCATTACATCTTGAAGAAAGCCTTTCAAATACAGATAAAACATCGTGAGGGATTCATGATTACTAGGCGAAGCCATAGAGGTTTTTTAGGGCATTAACAAATAATACGTAACGAACTGTGCAGGGTTTTAAACATAGATGAAAATGTATGAATGAGGAAAATGTTGTCAATTGTAATTTTATAGCAGCGTAGGAAATAAGGAAAAAATATGAGTAGCAACTATGGAAAACTATCTCTTTATTTAATTAAAAATGTGAAGTATAAAATTTCATATATAAATTTCAGTATACCTATCTTATTTTTAACACATTGTGCACCACGGCACCCATATGTGGGTGACAGTAATATTTCCCAGGGGGCCATGGCACTCACATATGAGTGACATACATGAGACAGGCATTTTGGGCGGTGTCATCCAGAACTAAACCACCCAAAAAATCACCAAAACAAATTCTGGTGGCTAGAAATAATTTTGAATAAAAAAAAATCTAAAGAACCTAAAAATGTTAAGTGTAAATTAAATAACATGTTTGAGGGCCTCCCACGAACATTTGAACGACTGCGCTTGAGAGGCAATGTGTTAATAATTATCATCTTAAGTCTGCATATTAATTACTACAAACTAAAATTTAAATAAACCCTACAAGTACATATATAAATTATTGAATGGGCGTAAATGTTATTTTGCACTTTCAACTACCTCATTACTTGATATTTTATGCGGACCTGGACCTTTGTTTTCTTTAATTTTATCCTGAACAGAATGAAAACTGTCCCTAATTTCATCTAACGCTGTTCCCAAACCTGATTTTATTTGATTAAATTCTTGAGTTACTAGTGATAGTCTACCTAATAAGTAGTTCAAGTTTTCATCGACCTCTGTCATTCTTCCCGTTATTTGACCAACCTAAAAATATAATTATACTTAATACCGATATTATTACAGTCGTTAGTATTATTAATATCATAATGCTTATGATAACTGGATTTATATATGTAATTATTAGGCCTCTACTTTGGATGGTGCTTACCTTTCCCTTCATATTGTCCATTACGTTGAGGGAACCATTAACATATGAATCAGTCTGATTTTGCAATTTATTTAAAGTATCTGTACTAGCGCTCATCTGTTGGTGCATTATTCCTATTTGGCGCCATACTTGGTCTATTTCCTCTCCTATCTTTGCTGTTAAATTGGCTAAAGCACCAGATTCCTCGTCTAGTATTGATAATTCAAAGCTATCAAATCTGTAACAATGACATAAGTATATATATATATATATATATATATGTATATATATATATATATATATATATATATATATATATATATATATATATATATATATATATATATATATATATATATATATATATATATATATATATATATATATATATATATATATATATATATATATATATATATATATATATATACACTGCCTTTTTGTTGACTGAAGACGATATGAAATTTTAAGAAGGTCATTAATATAATTCTGAGAGCATAGTAAAAATAATAAAAATGACAAACTAATAGGAAAAGAAATACAAATCAATTGGTTTCTTTATCACATACCTTTCACTTATTCCTTGATTTATGTCCTTGGTGCTATCTTTTATTCCTTTGGATACATCAGCTAGTATTTGATGCACCCCATATTCGACTCTTCGTTTTGTGTCTAATACATCATCAGCAGTTCGAAGCATTACTTGCTCAAGTTTGCCCAATGCCTGCATTTCCTTACTGATTTTTTCATAATTATTGGAGAAACTTTCAGTCAATGTCACTGTTATATCAAACAGCTCATTAATGCTTTTCAGTGTCTCGTTTTGTTTATTCTCCAAATTGTCTTGTATCTCATTAAACGGCTCTTGAAGTAACGTGGCAGATTTTTCAGGTAGCTTCGAATTTTCATATGCAATTTCTTCCAGCTTACCTAAGGAAATATTTTGTACGGTTTCAATATCAATTTTCTGTGGAAGATCATTCACCATGTTCTTAACAGTTTTTACGTCTGATAAGATTTCTTTCACTTGCAACTTTTGGCCTTCCAAAACTGAAATTAAGGTTATAATTATTTCTATAGGGAAGTGTAAAGAGAAATACCTCTCAAGAAGTTGTCTTTCCATTCGTCCTGCTCTTTCGATGGAAGGGGAATTTCGGGAATTTTGTTATTGTATTCAGCAAGTTTGTTTTCATATTTTGCCAGAATCTCTTCACTATTATCCAGTTGCCTCTTTACCTTCTCCAAGCTTTCAGTTGACTTACTATTTATGTCTTTTATATTTTTGTTTTCATCCCTAATTCTTAATAGTTCATTCTCCATGCTGTTTATAGTGGACGACACTTTATCCATTTTTACCAGTACTTCATTTTCCATTTTTTCAAAGTCTTTCTTTGATATTACTGGTTCAATTATTTGAGCAGGTGGTTCATTACTCGTCAGCTGGAAAATAATGGTTACATGTTAGGTAAGTCATTAGGAAAAAGTGTTGAGCGAATCTGGTTCCCTCACTCAGCTGAACAATTAATTGTTTACTATGAACTAAATGAGGAAGGATTAGGTTTCTGTATTAATTTGGAAATTTGATATTTACCATATAGGCATAAAGGAATATTTTACCTTTGCAATTATGTCGTTCTTGAGCTCTTCTAGAATCACTGGAAAATTCTTCTGTATATCCAGCACAGTTTCGTAAGTTTTTTGTAACTGTTTTTTCTCTCTTTCCTCCTTCTGCATTAAAATTGTTTCTACAGCTGCTAGTCTTTCGTCCAGTCTACTCACTGTCCCCTTCAGAGGGTCCAACATTTTTATTCTTTTGTCTATGTTTATCATTCCCTTTTTTAATTGATCCCCGATTGCTCTGCTTCTGTATTCATGGCGCTCTAATTTATCTTCTACGTTTCGCACCAGATTGACCATTTGCAGAATGGCTGCTCGGATGTCTTCATTTCTAGAGGAAATAAACAAATTAACAATATACCCAGTTTGGACCATTCAGCATATATTAGACATAGGTAACACCGAGGGTAACACCTATGTAATGTAGATATAATATATACCACATACAATACCTACTTAACAAAAATAAATTATATAGTTCGCGTCGAAACGGCATCTATAATAAATAATAGGTATAATGATTTTTCGCCTTGTTTTTATCATATGTCTGAATAAAACTACAATCATAATGCGAAACGAATTCACACCGGAAAATATACCGTTAAGATCGAACTCGAAACCAATTTGTTCATATGGTTTACCTTTACAACCTTACAAAATTCCTATTTAATAAAATAAAACTGGACGGCCCTGTACCTAAAGCATAGCATATATCCATATCCCGTATCAATACTATAAAGACCTGTACAGTCCAGATGACTACTTTATAAATAAACCGAAGTTCGTTTACCCCCCGGCAAGAAATGCATCTTTGAGAGCAAAAACGGACAGATTGTGCTTATTGAAACAGCTTCTGAGTACATAAATAGTCGTTTGAAAAAGCCACTTGTCCTCCCTGGGGCCTTTAAAATAAACAGAGTGAGAGCTCTGTTAACGGATAATTGCAAACAAGGCCAAACAAAAAACACATGTTATATCGACAGGATAATGGACATATTTCGAGATGTATGGGGTACTGGCTGAACCGACGGATAATAAATATATTTAAGTGGTTTCCTACTCTTAAGTGATTGTTTTTACTATAGCTTTTATGTAAATATTATGAGGTTCTTCATTAGTTGTCTCCTGTCCCCTCATAATATCATAAGAATTGTCATCTGTTATACTTGAATAAATATTGGAGCAAGACTGGCCCTGACAATTAGGACATACACACTGGTGAACAGAATAATCCGCCATTTTTACAGCCACAGTTTGTACTACAACCCTATTTGCAATTGCAAAAGGAGCAGGTGAGCGTAAAGTTTGATTTGGCTCCGAAGTAGGTATTATCTATTAATTTCCAACCTTAATCTTTTGGGTCCAGTTGACTGTCTAGCCACACTTGAACTTGCTAGTACAACGCTAGTACGCACGATATAAATGTTGATAAGTAGAGGCAGATGTTAGAGGAAGACCAGATAGTTGTACAATTTTATTGTTCCGTGTATTTTTTACAAAACTTAAATATCTATACCTGTCTATACAATCAATTTTTTTTGGAGTTTCATATAGCCAGAAGAAAGCGAATGACATTTGTGATGATCACTTGTGGAGAAGAGATATTTTTAAAAATTACTTCTGCACAATCAATTAAATAATTACGTCGAAATGAAGTAATTTCGACACCAAAATAGAAAAACCAATATGTATTTCTGCTTATATTGAACGTCTGATGATGGCCTGTCATCGGTCATGTTTACGGAAAAAATGCAAAGAAAACGATATTTTTCATCTTTGACCTTGAATATTTTTCTTAGCAGATGTGGGATCGGTGGAGATTTATCATATTTGTAATAGTGTATTAAAGACGTGTACCAATTTTCAGTTCTATGCGAATTATTGCATACTTACCGCTGTTTATTTTGACCGGGGTCGTTGATCTGAGGTATAAATTGTAAAAAATATTTTATTGACCCAAGGGTGACTCATATTTTTTGGTTAATGAAGAGAAATCCCCTTATTTATCGTCATTCAATCCGATGTAGATCGCCGACATCTGACATACACGTGTTGCGTCCGGCGTCGTGCGTTTTCTCATAGAATAAGTTATAAACTAATAAATAACAAATAACAGTGGGACAGGCCAGGACCCAGGACCCATTGTGCCGACATACTTACATTGCGCTTTGGGAAATACCTACAGATACAGATACGAACAGAACTATTTTTGAACCTAAAAATAATGTATAAACAAAACATTTGTCCTCGGTTATTTCGTTATTTGTTTTGTATATTCATTCTGCAAGCTATATATTATATTTTTTACTTGTTTGTACCTATTTTTACGTATCTGTATATATTTTTGTAGGTACCTATTTTTACCCATATATATATATCGACAGAATTAACTGAAGTGTTTAATGTATGTAAGTCCTTTTAAGCAATATATGCATTTTAGTTAGCAAAATGTCCTGAAGAGAATTTTTGACATGGACTCTATTGTGGTGAGGCTAATAAAACCCCAAGTTTCCGATCTTGAGATGGAGGTTGTAGTAAACAAAAATACGCTTTTCATTGACAATATGGCTCTATTGATACGATATTATGCATATAGAACAACACACTTATGTAGACAGCCTGGAATAAATCTGTTTTTATCTGCAAACATGTCAAAATTAATTTTAATGTTTACACGGAAAACTTCTATTAAATGTTCGTAGATATACTTACATAACGCATATATATATATATATATATATATATATATATATATATATATATATATATATATATATATATATATATATATATATATATATATATATATATTTATTAGGTACTGTATATACCATTAAATATTTTCACTATTATTAGTTTTTTCACTGTTTTTAATGTATGATGTTATTTACCCCAACTTTATAGTGTAGATATATTAACTGAAATGTTGGCATTTTGATAAATAAGTTTTACCATAAATTAGGACCTCTTTCAATAAACTACTTTTACTATAAAAAAAAAAATAAGTATTCAAGAATAAAAAACATTAATTAATAATGTTAAATAAGGCCATATACAAATATGTGAAAGAAAATAAAAAATATGACAGATGCAAGAAGCCTATATGGGTTACATGGTTTACTAGATAAGCGCGAAAAAAACGATTTTTTGTACTTACCTATTTTCCAGTGTGGAAGCGCCGGAAAGTTGAAAATATGGGGTTTTATTAACCTCACCACAATAATAAACCTCTATTATTGTGGTGAGGTCATGAACCTCCATGACCTTGTTCAGGCTAACACTACTTTTCATGTTTCTGTTACCATGTTCTCAAGTTTTTAATTGGTAAAGAAAGACATACATTTTTTACTAGTGCTTTATATTGTTACTATATTGATAATATATGGCATGTAATGATTAAAGTCTGCATTACAAAATTAATCGCGTTAAATTGTTAGTCAAGTAAGAGAAATTAGGTAATCAATAATTATATTGATAATACTCACGTGACTGCTGCCTCTATATGAGAAAATCCTGCCACAAATAACCACAACAATACTGCATTAGGTACCATTTTCTAATATCTGCAACATACATTGAATAAATTGTTAATTAAATATCTGTTTTCGCCAATAGTGTCAACAAATTGAATTGAATGATAAACACGGATTTATCTGACTTGACCTTTTGTACACATATACACGAGCAAGGTCTTTGAAATTATTGTTTCCTGGAAAATATTTTTTAAATTCTCTTCTGCTCATAATTTTTATTTATATTGGTTACCTAATTAAAAGTTTATTAAACCAGTAGACGTACACTGTACAGATACGTCATTGGGCGCCACTGTTTATAACATTCAAATTGATTTGTCGTATATAAAATAATGAGTGGACTTGAAACATGGTGTCGCTTGATATTGGCGTGTTTTTTCTTTGCTATACAAATACATACAAAAATGTACCTGCATACTATACCTGTTCAGGTTTATTTACACTGGGAGTGTAAGAAAATCGAGTGAGATTTAAAAATATAAAAGATTTTCTACATAAATCAAGGCTTATGAATACAATTTGAGAATTGTTTTTCATCGAGCATCGCCCAAAAATATCAATTTGAGCCGTAATTCTCTTCTACCGTTCTTTTGTTATTTTAAGCGCGATTAGAAGGCTAACAAATCAATATGCGTCTAGTATTTATAGCTTACTATATATTTTGCGTCTACTCAATACTCATAAGATATCAACTTGAGCCGCCATTTTCGTCAGAATTCGACTAAATTCTAAAGGTGGTGATGAAATTACAGTATATTTACTGGAATCGTATTTAGCAAAGAATTCACCTTTACATTACCTTGACTGCAACTGAACTGCTCATTGAATTCAAGTAGGCTTTGGAGAAGAAACAGTAATATACCAAGC
Source organism: Tetropium fuscum (assembly GCA_964058915.1). Taxonomy (NCBI): domain Eukaryota; kingdom Metazoa; phylum Arthropoda; class Insecta; order Coleoptera; family Cerambycidae; genus Tetropium; species Tetropium fuscum. The sequence goes on from CAXKVY010004870.1 coordinate 10,997, forward strand.
AACCATATTTAATATCTATAGTATATGATAGTAATGGTAATGACCAAAGTGGTTTGGAATCAAATTTCCTACAATTTTGGTCCTTATCATATTTCGTACCATCGATATTTTCGTTGAAGACCCTAAAGAGGGGGTTAAATCTTTAAACCCTCAAAATTTAAATGAATCTCTTCATCGGGAAATTGACTTAAGTATTTGCAAATAGGTGGGTCTCGTGGACAAAACTTACAAATGGTTTAAGTTCTTTTAGTCACCAGGCTATCTATCAGTTTAGAATCAAAGACATGCTTTTTCGCAGCTGGAAACTTTTGCACAAAAATTCGTTCCAGTTTAGCAACCGATATCGTGGATGAATTCGTATGTCTACGCATTTGTTAAAAATAATTTTGTGATTTTTCCCTTTCTGCATTATTGGCACGTCTATGGCTATTCCGCCACTCTTGTCATGTCGCCAACTTTGGCCTGCCAATTCCACACCGGCCACAAATGTGGAATACAAAATATAGCATTAAAACAATAATCATTGTAGGTACATTTTCTTACGTAGCCAGATAACTACTTAAATAAACAAAACTTTTTAATTATTTTGCGCATTGGTACCGATAGCTATATCTGATCGGTATTAACATTATGCTTATGCTAATTATTAAATATATCAAAACTTGTAAATACATGTATACTTATACTATAAACAAATATCAATTAAAACTTCAATTATTATTATAATATTATTATATAGCAGCAATCGTTAACAAGGCTTTATATTAACTTTTTAAATTAAATATTCTTTATACAACTATTTATTCTTTTTGTTTCCATGTTAACAAATATTTAATAAAAATATTTAACTAATTAAATTAATTTGACTTTGTATTTGAAAATCTGAAAATGTACCTATCTATTACTACCTATTAGATATTAACTGATTATTTTTGTATATGAATTGTACTAGTTTATTTGTAGTTTTTTTTAAATATATTCTTGAATTTTCCAATCTTATAATTCCAACATGGGTATATTTGATATTAAAATTCCTCTCCCGATGATGCTAATTTTGTTAGCGAAATTCACGTCGAGCGCATGTTGCGGTGTTAAATGAAGGTGCTTTGTTTTCAAAACTATAATTTTCATGCAAACAATCCTCTTTTATTGTGTTCTCATCTACATCATACAGAATTAATTGAAGATAGTTATCTCTTTGCATCTTCTGTGACGTCGTAGAGCCGATTAATTAAAAATGATTAACGAATGTTCGTCATGTGGGCGGAAGGAATGAGATAATTTTATCATAGGGATAGGATGGATACTATGCTCTTTCTGTGTACTGTACTAGTGACTCCAATAATTGTAAATGTCGTGTTTCCGAAATTTTTGTCAGAATTATTTAAATTCCGACAATGAATGGTGCTTCATCCGTTATCAACCCTTTAAAATGCTTCTTTGAACCTCGACCGATTGATGTGAAATTTGGTAAGTAGTTAGGGGAGCAAAAGTCACATCGTCCCGATGTGTGCATTCACTCGCTGAGTGTGGATGTCACCCCTCCTCGGGGGTCGAAATGTTTTCACTCAACCCTAACCAAATTCTAAATAACTCTAGCTAAATAACTAACAGAAAAGCTGGCTGCTGGCAGGGTTTGTTGCAGCTGGCAGCAATAAACAAAGAGATTGTTTTATTTAATGCGATAGGTCCAAAATAAAGGGAATTATGACTTGTTGAAGATTTTTTTTACAACTTGGTTCGAGGTTATCAACGTTAAATAACGGAAAACTGCTGCATTTTTAGAGAAGCATTTTAGGAACAATTTTTGTAGTACTTGGAAAGACCTTTAAAATAAGCACTTTAATATTGCGTTAAAGTAATTTATAAAGGGATAATTGACCATTATCCCTTTACAAATTACTTTATTTTAGTATTACCTACTCATGTAATGCGGAGGTTTGTTTGTTTGTTAATTTGGAAGTTTGAAAAGGTTAGAATGCGTATTTTTCGAAAAAAATATGATGATGCATTAAAATGAAAACGTACTTTTCAAATTTCTTAAAAAATAACTTTTTTTTCCAAATAACTAAAACTAAAAAACGATACGTAAAAAATTATATAGTACAAACATGTAGATTTTTTCTTAAATATTTAAGAATTTTCCTATGTATGTAGGATAAAAATTAACGGAGATAAGTAGATAACTGTTTGTTTCAAAGTTTGCGTTAGAATACACGACCATCTCTCCCGAGCATTTTAACCCTTTACCTTTTGAATGTGAAAGTCTTGGGCATATTGAAATGTATGATCTTGTAGCCCTTGAAGTTTTACAGGTAATGGTTGTTGAATGGGCGTTATAGCTTCAAAATGAATGTTATGGTAAAAAAAAAGCAATCGCATTTTTTGGAGCATAATTTTTTTTGTAAATTGTTGAGTGTTTTTAGCTTCTTCTGGCGTCCTCTAATCAATTTATAGTAATCATGAGGTGTTTTTTTTATCAATTAACAAAATTAATTAAATTAATTAAATAACGAAAATAAAATAGTAGAAAAAATCTTAATCAGCGACCCAAAAACATAAGGTAAGCTCATAAAACTATATCGTCTCCTATTCCTTTTTTTTCCACATATTTTTTCCAGGTAATATTCTCTATTTCCTGGAGTTGTACATCCAACTTTAATTTTTGTGACATTGTCAGTTCGTTATCAAATATTATTCAAATAGAGACATTTGCATTAAAAAAAATAGTTGTCCTATTGTTTTGCTCACGACAGTATACTCACAACGTGTACCAAATTTGGTTCAAGGTTCAAGTTCAAGTTCAAATATAACTAAGAATTTCTCAGGGGTGCATCTTAGTATAAGGGTAAGTTGCGTTAAATGTTAAATGATCATATTTCGGGTTACATGTCCTTGCTCTGTGTCGGTTCTTATGCGAAACACCCTGTATAATAGAATAATAGGATATAATAGGTCCATGCCAAAACTTGTCTCTTTGACATTCTACAAGCTAACACTACTTTTGATGTTTCTATTGAAATTGTGTCTACAATTATTATTCTTTATATGCAGGTTATTCTTTATTCAAGCATTCAAGCTCATTGTCATTTTATTGCAGAGGCATATGGGCTCATAAAATTAAGATTAAATGATATTTTATGAACATAGGGTAGGGAAAGAGCTAAATGGAACTTCTGTCAATTATTATTGACGTTGTGGTATTAAAACCAATCAGCAGATGTGGTATGTACCGTACCTAATTTATTTTCAGAAGACTAGCCCCTAAAATTTGCTCGTTGTTGACTTTTAGACTTTAGTTTTTCGTCATCGCAGACTATATGTGCCATAATATAAACATATAATTTATGTATTTGCAAAAAACGCAGAACTTATTATAATGGAGATTTTACAAAATAATTAACTAGTGAACTATTAGATAACCATTAGATTAGCGTAGTGTTATTTGACCTACTAAGAAGATAATTATTATTTGTTTATCGAAATATACATACATATTATAGGTATTCGTGTCTTTAGCAATTATGACAATATATAGCACGTTTGCTGCGTCTAACATTTGATTGTAAAATTGAAACAAACCAATTTAAAGTAAAACTAAATTATGTTTCCAAACGTCGTCATAATATTATTTTATACTCAAAAAACCTATTTTTTTATTTATTTATCCTTAGTGAGAGCGTGAGGCGAATTTTGTATTTTAGGAAAACGTATTATATATATAAAATATGAACGATTAGATAGAGAGGTTTATTTTTCCATATGTTTATATTTTAGTTGTCGCATTACTCAAATAATCAAGAAATAGGTATATATGTATAGGTATTATACCTAAGTAATTATATATATACCTATACAATATCTAATGGTTTGCCAAATGTAAATTTCAATATTCATATAATATAGATTTCTTTATCTAGTTTGATAAGCAAATACAATGACAATATATTATCACATTCCGATATTAGAAAATATATATGCTAATTCATAATAATAAAATATTAACTCAATCTATATCCCTACCTATCTGACACGCTTTACCTTCAAAAAGCAACCAGGATAGAAATAATAATCGAGTTAACTCTATCTAGTTTCCGATTAGGTCTCCATTCTCTATAATAGTTTATTGAAAACTTGAATTATTGAAATATTGAAAACTTTTGAAATTATATCTTCAAAAATGTTCAATAATTTAATTATGCTCTCAAAATATTGAGACTAAACAAATATATAATTAAATCTATATTCAGTTCTCTCAAACTGCATAGCTTATTACATTCTTGAAACTTTCCATTTAATTAAATTAAGATACATTATTAAAATATCTTGTTTATTTGCTCTTATGGGCGTAAAATGTCGAACAATTTTAATTAATAACTACTAACGTTTTATTTTGCAATTATATACCTAGTAGAGTATATTATAATAAAATTAATACATACTCATACAAACGGTAAAATAAATTTGAAAGTATACTTACTTAATATATATTGGTAGGTGCATATAAAACGGCACTACACTTGTTGGAATAAATGTGCACGAAAAACGTAGTGAATCTTATTTATTCTTGCACTCTCTTCATGGACAAATATTCATCTTGCCTCCATGAGAGACATGAGTAGACTGATGGTGCGGCTATTATTATCCATTTTGAATAATTCAAAAAGAAAAGAAAAAGCGGGTTCAAGCAAAGTACCTACAGAATGAATGTATGGTGGTTACAATAGTTGTGGAAAGATGTCGCTTGACTAGAAATAATTTGAGAAATTCCAGGATAGGGTCTCTCTTCATTTAGAGGATTTGGCCTACATTATTAACTTCAATGTAATATAAATATGTACTGATAAATAAACACAATATAAAAAACGTGTTTTGAAGAATTTAAAGTGTACTTCAAATTATAATAAAGTTTGATGTAATATCTCAATAAAACAAAATATAATTAATATTATATTTGATAGCGATAGCTTGATAGCTTTATGATAATTGTTCAAAAAGGTTGTCATCGGCGATTGCATGTCATGTGTTCGACAGGGGCGGATGACGCCCCTGATGTAAATTCTTATAATATTTGATACTTCGCGAATTATAGGTACTTAAATCGTTGTTACCAAACCGGTTGCTTTTGGAAATTCCCGACGCACTACAAGAAATTAAACTATGTCAGATAAACGTCAAATAAAGTATCAGCACACTGGCATTTAATATTTAATTATATATACTATTTGATTTTCTTTCAAAATGAACATTCATACAACTCGTGCTCTCAGTTTTGTATCAATATTTATCATTCATTCATTACTCGTTGCTGCTGTTTTTGGAAAATTATTACTCGCGCTTCGCCCGTAGTTTTCAGGGTTTTCGTGACAACACTCACAACAGCAACTCGTATTCAGAATGACAAATATTGTCATATAGAATACAAGTGCTCTGGGTTTTCTCTATGGTTCTCTAGAGTAACTGCACACTGGGTATGGCATTCAAATTCGGTATTCATACATAGTGTTAGTTAGATACTAGGTAAAATAAAACTACAACTACTTTATAAATGTATTATATCATTCTAAATGGTTAACTATGTTACAATTATCAGATTACGGCACATACAAATTTTACTCTAGTAAAATAATAAAATTACCCATTTTCAAAAAGTATGCCATCCCAAGCAACCTTCCCCGATAAATAAAAATTAAAAATAGAAATTAGTGGCACAAAATAAGCGGTACAGAATCAATTGACATCAAACGTATGGTTTGTTTCTGGTGGTGCGTTAAGGGTGATTCGACGGTTGATTTTTACGCGGGCGGCGGCTTTTCACAATTTTTATATTCACCGTTTCTTAAAAAAAACTATTAAAATATAAACGGATGCATAAAAGTACATAAAAAATATGCAAATTTTAATAACAGCTTACTAATGATAAACTATTTACAGGCAAAGTTGAATAAAGGCTCATCCTATGCATTTTGATCTGCTTACAAATATAATTCCAAAACAATTTTCGGTAGGTACCTACTATCATAATGATGTTATCGTATAAACGGGCCGGTCCAGCTCTGTCTTTGCTCCATTCCTTATTATTACCGACTGAGATTCAAAAAGTTTAGTAAATTTTATAACAAAGTAAATTTTCATTTGTGCATTTTTAGTTTAGTGGATTGGACAAACAAATTATCTTGGCTGGCTATTCTTCGTTGACAATTGGTAAATGTCATTGAAAATTATAAATAGAAAATTAGATAGCAATGCTATAAGTCTGATGATAGAATAATCATATTTACCGACTGAGTAAATTTAGCTTCTTGCCGTCGGCCGTCGACTGTCAAAGAATATAAAAATGGCGTACTACTTGCCGCACGTGAGTCTCAAAGGCTTCAATAATTGATTATTTTAATAAAATATGAATTATTTAGTATTAAAATAATCATGTATAAGTTACTAAAGTTAAGTGGAAGGCCTTTACGTAGATATCCAGGAGTGTCAATAGGTGGTATTAGTGAAAATCGTGACATCAAAATAACCGAAAAAACGTGCCTGTTATGTAAACAGTTAAATAGTGTTTCTTCCGGTAAGCTTCATACTTTTCTTGGCTATTTAGAAAATAATATCGCCTTAAATGGTGTATATATAACGTATCAAATATCAAAATATATAAATTTGTGAGTTCTGTGTACTATAAATAGGTGTATGTAGTGATATCACTAAAATCGTAGACTATTGCTTTAAATTTATACTGTAGGCATTTGAGTAACAATAATTGTAGCAAAATTAACCAGTCTTAATTAGTGTGCACTTTTTGTTTTGCAGAATTTACAAGGAGTCAATCGACAATTACCAATCCATCCCTAAATCCAAAGAAACCCAAGAAAAGAAAGAAATTGTTAAAAAAGTATGCAGAATTGGTTGTAGGTAAGCGAGCTTAGTATTGCTTTTTCCATTTACAGTTACGCATGCTGTGCTTACTGAATTATCTATCTCAGTACTATTAATGGTTTTTTCTGGAAAGAAGCCAAACATTTTCTATTCATTTGTTCCGGATATAGAGATAACTAGCAAAAATTAGACAAACCTAAAATCATTTATGTTTTAGATGTTTCAATAATGGTTTATAAATATTTTGTCTGTATTTATACAACTTTTATTTTTAGTTACCGAAAATTCGTCATTCCAACACAAGGCAAGCATAAGGAAATTAACATCCAGTGATTTAAAATTGTTAGCTAGTACAAACCTTAATTTAAGTGAGCTTCATAAGCTAAAAGAATTTTCGAAAAACTCAAAATTCATAGAGGAATACACATATAATAATTTAAATATCATCGAAAATATCCCAAGTACAAGTAGCTGCTCACAAGATGTTTTAAGTAACTTAAATTCCGAAAAAGAGGGGGAACATGTTTTATTGTATAGTATACCAAATCCAAATACAGTTCCTCCCCAAGTAGAAGCAACTGATATAGAAAGTGTTGAAAATGTGATGGAGCATTCAAATATATTTAAACATGAAATTGCAGCAGAACCTGAAGTAGATTTGGAGAGGTAAAGTATTATATTTATGAAACAAAATTTAAACATCATTATGTACCAATACTACCAATAAGCGTTTATTTAATTAAATTATCTATGTAACATTGTATAATTTATGTTTAATAACAAATTTTGGGTCATTCATTTATTTATCAGTACTTACATGTAGTGACTATGTAAGTTATCAGTGTAGATAGCTTGACATTTATTTACAAAACAGCGAAAAAATTTGGAAGACGTTAACGAATTAAAAACAAGATAATAGTTTTAATTTATTAATTTATACGTGTTATAATATGCGACACAAAATTAAAATTATCATGTTTAAGTCACAGATTTTTTAACCCACTTAAACACGTGGGTATGCAAAATATATCATGCGTTTCTAAACCACTAGTAATATTTTATTATGTAGCTGAAAATTGTATTCCTCTTATTCTAGTATAAGAGTTTTAAACACTTTTCACCCGGAAGCATTAGAAGAACAAATATTAGATATAGAGGAAGTGAAAGAGCCGATTGAGAAAGACACAAAAACTCATATAAACCAAAAGCATAGAGAAGAAGTTACCGCAAGAACATTGGCTTCTTATATAGAAGTCTGTTCGCACTTGAAAAATCCTCAGCGGGGTCTAAATGCTTTAAATTTCCACCAAGGAAGGGTAAAGAGGCTGCAGGTCAGAACATTTACTCCTGTTAAAAGCCAACATGTGTATAACGCATTGCTGAAAGGGTTTGCTAACAAAGCCGATTTGACAAAGATTAAAGAAATACTGACGATGATGGAGGAAGAACATATTGACTTGAATTCGCAGAGTTACGTTGCCATATTTGAGTGTCTCGGTAGGGTTAATGTTCAGAATAATCATTTGAAAGATATTAGAATTTTTGCGAAGGCTGCTGTTCAGAAAGGGATAACCTTTGATGATATGATGAACAAGGGTGTTTTCTTAAATAATGAAAGGGAGATTGTGTTACAAGCTTTAAAATGCTACGACCCGCATTATGATCCAAAGTATAAAGAACCAGAAGTATTATATAACAATGATTTACTTAACCATTTGAATAATGAAGTTCAACTCAAGCCGCACAGTTCCAAATATGAGGGGAATGCTTGCATTTTTAATCCTGAAAATCTAAAAAAGGCTGTTAACAAACAAATTGAAATGGAAAAAGGAGGTTATGTTACTGTATGTATATTTATGTATACTGTACTTTTGTACTTTTTGTTTTATTGGTAATAGGCCAAGAAATGTAGGGTTTGTAGGCGAATTAATTCTCGGAAACCTGGAAATGGTTTTATTCATTTCATTTG